>ML812982.1:104324-124255 GCA_009831015.1 Picea engelmannii | reverse complement strand
TGCATAAGGCATAGGTCTTTCATCTCAAACTCTGTAGCGAGCTTCTTCTTACAATATATGATGATATTTTCTTCTCTTGTTAAGAATAATTCATCCACATACATAGCAATATAACTGGCTCATCATTCATAACCTTGAAGTAAAGGTTAGAATCATCTTTACTCTTGGTAAATCCCAAGCTTGTCAGGAAACTATCAATTTTGCCATACCAAGCTCTAGGAGTTTTCTTCAACCCGTACAGATCTTTCTTCAACCTGCAGACGTGAGTCTTTCTATCTTCAACTTCAAACCCTCGTGATTGTTCTGTATACACTTCTTCAATAAAACAATTTAATAAGGTTATTTTCACATCCATCTAGTGTAACTTCCACTGCATTTTGGTTGCAAGAGCTACGATGGTTCTGATAGAAGTGTATCTAGCTACAAGAGAAAACGTCTCTTCATAATCAATACCTTCCTTCTGAGAAAATCCACGAGCCACAAATCTTGCTTTATGTTTTTCAATACTTTCATTTGTTGCATGTTTTATCTTGTATATCCACTTGGAAGATACTGCATCTTTGTTCTTTGGTATAGGAAATACTTCTCATACGTCATTCTTTATAATGGAATGGTATTCTTTTTTCATGGCATCCACCCATTCTTTATTTTGAATGGCTTTTTCAAAGAAAGTAGGTTCCTTTTCTATGAGATCACACATCAAGGCCATATAACTGGAGAATGTCTTAGGTTTCTTACTTTGTCTCATGGTTCCTTCTGAGGCACCATAATTCTCTCCATATTGAATAAGTTCACTCACCCAAGCTAGCTTTCTCTTGTGAGAGATTGTCATCCAATGAGGTTCTTGGGATTCTATCATATCATGATCTTCTGGAATCTCATCACCAGAAGTAATTGTAACTTCCTTCAGTGGTTCTGCAACTCTGGGAGCTACAGGTTCTTCTTCATATACTTCTTCAAGCTCGCATTTCCTTGATCTTTTGAGTGTTGCATCTTCATAAAATGTTACATCTCTATTGATCTTAATATGATGGTAACCTAGTATGTAAATTCTGAAGGCCTTAGATACCTCATACTATCCAAAAATATTCCCTTGTTTCCTGAAGGATATAGCTTAGTTTTTCTTTCTTTTGAAATGTGTACAAACACTGGACAACCAAATATTTTGAGATGGGTTACTTCTGCTTCTTTCCAATGAACATTTCTTCGGGGTTTTTGAATCCAAGTGCACTATGGGATAATCTGTTTTGGACATAAAATGTTTTTCTTGTTGCTTCATCCCATAAGTGCATTGGAAGAACTTGATCGTGAATCATAGTCTTCATTGCTTCCATAATTGGTCTATTCTTTATTTTTGCTACACCATTTTGTTGAGGATTATAGGGAGTGGTGAGCTCCCTCTTAATCCCGAAATCTCTGCAAAAACTTCCAAATTCATTTGAGTTGTACTCTCCTCCATTATCTGACCTGAGTATCTTGATTTTTCTTTCAGAGAGGTTTTCTACCAAGGCTTTGAATTCCTTTAAATTTTTTAGTGCTTCGTCTTTTGATTTTAATAAATAAACCCAAGTCTTATGAGAGTAATCATCAATAAATGATACATAGTATGGATACCTACTTAGAGAGGTTGATGTCATTGGACCACATACATCTGAGTGGATGAGCTCCAAGATTCCTTCTGCTTTATTGTCACTCATTGGGAAAGGATTATTTATGTTCTTTCCTTGTGCACATCCCTTTCATACATATTCATGATCAACCTTAAATTTTGGTAAACCTGTAACTACCTTGCTTACATATGGTAAGGATTTGTAGTTGATGTGAGCTAGTCTTCTATGCCAAAGTTCGTAAGGACTCTCAGTGGAGTGAGTCAAGGTTGTATCTGAGTGACCTTTTAACTTGTACAAACCACCTTCTTTTGTTCTAATAACAATTGCATCTTCTATGGTTTTTCCTTTAGGCCACATAAGAAATTCACCATATATGAATGCAACCCTGAAACCTTTCTTATATAGAGCCGAGATAGAAAGTAAGTTATTTTTCAAACCTGGTACATAAAGTACATCCTTCATTCTCATCGGAGTCCATGAATCCAATTTGTAGGTGGATTCTCCCATTCCTTTGATAGGGTATTGACAATCATCTCCAAGTGAAACTTTCTGGGGGAAGTCCTTTTCTATAATACTAGAGAGTGTGTCTTTCTAACATGTCATTTTCTTAGAGGTACCACTATCTATGAGCCAAGTATCCTCTCTAGGTATCACAGATCCTGAGAAGGCGAAAAATAAAACATAATCTTCAATCTCTTCTTTAGTCAACTTCTTAGGTGGCTCATCATCTTCAACTGCATGGGCATGATGTATTTTGTTATTTCTCTTATTGTATTCTTCCCTTCTAGCAAGAAAATTCTTAGCAATGTGTCCCATATTATCACAATGATAACATTGATAAGAGGAAAATCTTTTTCTTTTCTTTGACCCTTATGATATTTCTGGAATCTCCTTGGAAGGTGAGATTCTTTATGGAAGTGGTTGAATATATTTGGGGAGTGAGATCCTTTATGAAGGTGGTTCTCCTTTTGGAAATGAGATATCTTCTTTCCTCCTTTATCATGAGAATCTAGGGCTTGATCTTCATCCCTTAATAGTACGGCTTCTCGGTTGGCTACTCTTGCTTCTTCTTGAACACATTTTTCCCATAAAGTGTCAAATTTGAGTTTCTATTTTCTTGCACAGATAGTTTGGATGAAGGCATCCCAAGGTCTCGTGAGACCATCAAGAGTTGTCATGATGAGTTCATATTCATCCAAGTTGACTCCAATTTTTTCTAACTTTTCAATGAGTAACACTAGAGAAATAGTCTTGAATTGTTTCTCCTTTCTGCATCTTTGTATTCTTGAGTTGGGTTCTCAATTTCATCTTATGGTTGATAATCTTTCCTTCATACATTCTGGTTAGGGAATTAAACATCTCTTTTGGAGTATTCTTAGAAGAAACTTGAGGGATCAAGTGATTTTTAATGGAATTTTCAATTATCCTTTTGTCCCTAATCATATCCTTCTTGTACTTTGCTTTGGTTGCATCTTCTTCAATTTTCGGTACATTTTCCTTTGTGAATTTTGCAAGGTCATTCTCTTCAAGAATGAGTCCAATTTTGCATTTCTAGGAACGAAAATTTTCCACACCTTCTAACTTGTCAAGAATCTTAGTGCTTGCAGACATCCTAACCTAGAGCTAGGAAAATCACCAAGAAATGAAAGTGCTCAGAAAATGAATCTGAACTTACCAGGAGATGCGTTGGACTGAGGTGAGTTGGTTGGAGCTGATTGTTTCCAAAAATTTCAAGTTTTACCCCTTGAAACTTGACATGTGCAAATCTGGACTGGTACTTCTGGTATTGGTTCTGGTTTCCTGGTTTCCTGGTTTTCTGGTACGAGTCAAAAACTAGGTGTTGACGATTAAAATCGTCAACGAAGTTTTGCCCGCAAAGTGTTGCTAAAGCCTATTATTATAAAAGATAAATAATACTAGTAGGTGGGAACCCCTTAAATTATTGAAGATCGGATATGTTCATATTTGATGTTTGTGATGATGTGTGACACGAATTATATGGTTGATGAGATCTTGTTTTTATTGGCTATGATTTGAGACTATGAAGTATTGGTTCTTTATGTTACTACGGCCTATGTTATTCATTGATACCATTGCTATATGTTCTTACGACACCTGCACAAAAAACATGTTAGTGAAAATACATAAAAGGCAGTTTGGAGAAAGGAAAAAATACTATAACAAATGCAAAAGAAAAGGGATCTAATTCTGCAAATTTTACTATACCACATACATGAAAGGCAGTTAAAAAAAAAAAACAATGACACATACAAACAATTGGAAAGAAGTAAGAAACAATGCAACAATTACAAAGGGGAAGAGTTTAAACTATCCTACATACTATACTACATGCATGAAAGACTTAATGATTATGGTTAAATCCTAGTTAGCAAGTAAATGGTTATGCGATTTTATTGAGTTATATGATTGCTATGCATATGGTAGGATAAGATGTGGGTGGGGCATTTGACAAAGTGAAGGTTGCTAATGCTTATGCGATTTGTTGTATGGAACATGGTTGATTTGTTTTGTGTCATAAGTTGAGAGTATGATATGGTCGTGAGATTGATGGGTGATGGTTTTGATACATGTGATTAATGGTGTAAATGAAGGGCTTGTTGGCATGTACTAAGAAGTAAATAGACTTTGAATGGAGGCGATGTCCATTTACTGCACGTCACCTTTACTCCTTCCATTGGTCGTCACCCTATTCGGGCTATTGTTCATCCTTGTGTGTTGTGGTTATGCTCTGATTTCTTAGCAAAGGGGAACCGCTCGGCCAGTTCGCATTTTAAGGTGCTTCAATCACAGGTATGTCTTTTTTTTTCCATCCATGAGTCTTCTCTGTTATGAAATGGATATTGTCTCGGGTGTATTGGTTTGTGTTTTCCTTAAGTATTGCAACTGTGTAAAAATTGTGTTCTTGGAATGAATTGTTGATGGGTTTCTCTATGATAAATATCTGAAGTTTCAATGTATTGGGCCATCCTGGGTGTTAGCAGCCATAGAGTCTCTCTGTGATATTGGTTGGTTTAGTTGGAGGGTTTTGTTGGTTTTGGTTGGCTAGTTGTCCTCATGCATTTCCATCACTATGTCCAGTCTTTGGATTTTGTGGGTTTAATGTTTGGAGGCACTCTGTGTCACTGTGTTTTGCTCACTGGAGCATTAGTTTGTTTCCACCGCTAAAAGGTCACGCAGTGGGTTATTTGGTTAAGTTCTCGGCCATGTCTCCACTTCAGCGTTGTGGTTGTTGACTGGAGAACCACGAGGGTTATACCCTGCATGTGTTAAATATCATTATTGGACGATTTTGAGTCTTTCTCCTCTGTTATAGCCCCCTGTCATGGATTTGCTACATGTCCACAAATGAGTCATGGTTCTCTCTGTGTATGCATCATTGGCCTCAGAGGTTTCACCATTACGAGAAGATGGCTCTTTTCTCCCTGTGTTGGCTACAGAACAAACCCTTAGCCCTCCAGTCTGAAGGTTGGGATAGAAGGTTTACTACTTGGTTATTGTTGGATGGTTGTATATTGTCGACTAATTGTACAGTTTCGCCCAGTTGGTCATGTGCAAGTCATGTTGGCTTGGTATCTAGGCATTGCCTCTGTTATAACAATGGTAAACCCTGCGTGGTTAATTGCACAAGTCAAAACATACAATCGCTCTCCTTACGTTTAATAACTCATTATTGTTTAATTAAGAGTGTCGTTGCCCCAATTCGAATTGATGTGTGGGTATGCGTGGTTGCCACATCTTGTTAGGTCGATTGATTTTTACGACAGTGGTGAATTGGTTGGTTGATACACATTCACTGGTATTTTTTCACTAAAGATTATTTGGATGTTTAGTTGGCATTGGTTAAAATTGCTTAATGTCGCTCACGCATACTACATTATGTGTGTGGTGTTTCTACACAATGAATAAATGGTCAATATAACCGCTAGTTCCTTTTGGGGCCGAATGAGTATTGCAACTGGGATGACTGTAGAAACTACATCCATTGTATTCTTTATGATTGTTTGATTTTATAAGCCCGAGTTTTACACAGCATAGTTGATTACAGTTTGACTAAATCGAAGCAATACTATATTAAATTGATGGCTCAGCACGATGGGTTAAGTTATTACTGTGACTGTGTGTTTGGTTTGGAGATGTTGCATCATGGTGTTTTGGTGGTTGCGCACTGTGTATAATATGGATAGCTTGGGTTCCACACTCAGAAATAGTCACAGAGTTTTAAACACAATTTTGTGGCAATCCAGTTATTTGTTTTATGAAGATAGGCATGTTGTTGATACCTCATCGTGTTGGATGGATGGCCCATATTTTTAGAGTCACATGGAATTGGGCTTATACAGTGACATAATTACACTGCATGATTGAATTATTCTGTGCATAGCTGGTGTTGGAATGGTGGTTGTTCTCTGTCTATTTAAATGTATATTCAAGTTTTGCAATTTAATCTGGATTATTGGGTTTACTGCCTCTATATATGTTTAACGAATATCATTGTGTTCTAAATGACAAGCTCGTTTGCAGTGATAGTATGAATTCATTTTTATTTTGGAAACATGACTTTTGGGTGTATTTGTTGATTGAGGTAAGGTGTGGGCAATGGTTGACTCTGATGGTTAACATAGTGGAAATGGTTACTATTTGAGAATTGTTACAAGATGCAAAGTGTATAAATGAAAGGAACATAACTCCTTTACAGATTGTGTGAAATGCATATTGTCTTGTGATGGCACTGTGTTGAACATTTGATTATGAACAATGAACTAGTTAAATACACAGTAATTATTATTTGGTCACAATGATTGTTGGTTACTGCATCTCCTTCCACGGAATGTTTTATGGGTCACTTAATTAATTTTATGAACAGTAATCACTCTTCTTCCCTTCCATTATTTCATTTTCCACTAATTACAAATCCCATCGCCTTCCTGTATTCATTTTTCACTCCCTGTTCTAAGATTGATTACAGCCAATAGAATTTTGGTGTTAAAGCAGTTGAAAGTTGCAGTGTCTTGTTTGGATTACAGTGATGTTTTATTGCTTTACTTTACATTTGATTGTTGTTTTCATTGAGAAGTAACCATGTTCTTTTCCCCCTCATTATATCATGTTTCACTCAATACAAGCCCCTCGCATATCCCAGAACCCTTTTTCACCCCCTTCTCATTGATAAACAGTAAAACAATTTGTAGGGATTGGATTGCACAAGTCTGATACATTGTTGAGCCAAATCTATTTCATATTTTTAAGATTTGTCATGTATGGTTATTTAAAATACTATTTTCTAATCAATCGTGCATGCAGGAATGAGTTTTTTCAGTCGAGGTAGCCATGGCCGAGGAAACAGAGGTAGAGATAATTGGAACAGAGGCCCAAGAAGGCCAAGGTTCTCCATACATTTTGATGTTGATTCACAAGAGTTTGGCCAATTGTTTCAGGCCGTATTTTTCAATTGGATTGGATAGGGAGTGGTCCAACCTAGGCCTGAAAGGCCTCCTTTCCAAGTCTCGCAAGGCCCCAGTATCCCCGTACCTCCTCATGTCTCATTGCAACCCGAGGTTCCTGAAAATGATGGATGGCAAGAGATTATCCACCCGGTAGTCTCTCAACATCGTGGTTGGCCCAACTTGTCCTTCCCTGATCCTCTACCCATTAACCCCATTGTCCAAGCTGCCCCTGACCACTCGCCAGTGCAATACTCCCATGCTAGCAAGATATTGAAAACTGAGGCCCACCATGCCCTTGACAAAGGAAAAGCCATTGTTGCCCCCTCCTCACCCTCCAATGGATTTGACAAATCTGTGTCTTCTCGCATGCATTTGAGGGACGAATGTTCCCACGTGATCAACGAGA
Organism: Picea engelmannii; assembly: GCA_009831015.1. Classification (NCBI taxonomy): domain Eukaryota; kingdom Viridiplantae; phylum Streptophyta; class Pinopsida; order Pinales; family Pinaceae; genus Picea; species Picea engelmannii. Next base: position 116,774 of record ML812982.1, on the reverse strand, counting down.
TTAGGCCTAAAGGCTTTGCACAGCCAAAGGAAAATTCAGGAAAATCAAAGGGTGACAGCAGCAATCAAGGAAATATTGCATCTCAAAGTGGAAAATATGGCTTTTAAGTTTATTTTATCTATTTTTTTATGACAGTTGACTTCAGGGATCTTTGGACAGCATGTTTTATTTTTGATACATGAGTAATATTATTTGAAAATAGTTTCAAATATCATGAGCTAAATTGTCAAATATGAATATGTGGATGGGAGTCACAAGGAGGTGTGTTTTGCTTAACTAACTAGTTATGTTAAGATTGTTATGAGCTAAAGGGAGTCACAAGGGATCCCACCTACTAGTTATTATTTATTTATAACCCTTATTATGATTATTACTTTTCCCCCTAACTAAAGTTGGTTGAGACTTTTAATTAACTTAACTAATGATTTGTTACAACTACTTCAACCAATTCTAATTTGTTTAAAAGCAGAAGGAAAGGGGGGAACAGGAGGAGGATAGAAGCATAAACATACTAAGGTTTTCTCTTTGATTTTATGTTGAGATAGTTCATTTTTCATTCATTCATTAGTCATCACAAGCCTAATTCTATTTTATGATAGCATGGTCTTATTGTAGACAACAATATTCAGGGTTGAATCACATCATTCAGACACTTGTTGTTCAGAGGTGTTGATCTATCTTTGATAGTCTGTGTAGACTTGTTTGTTTGTGATTTAATTTTCATGATTGACAAAGGCTATTGTGCAGAGTCGAGTGGGCAGCAATCTATGGCAAGTCGATCCAGCTTTTAGAGTTTAGTTTTGGTTTTCTGTCAGAGGTCCTTTTGTATGTTCCATCGAGGATGTCTAAGTTTGACTTTGGTCCAAATTTTCTGCATGAGATTTTGTAAAGAAAATGACTCTTTGGTGAATTTGAATGAAATAAAGTATTTCTTTATGTCTCATCTGTCTTGATTATCATCTTGGTGACTTTACTTCTATCTTTAAATTTATTTCAGCAACTGATATGTTCAGAAAATTACATAAAAATTGAATTTCCAGCAAGCTTTTTGTTGATAAAAGACTATCTTAAGCACTCGTAATTATGTTATTTTTGTTGGCTATAAACATAGGGTGATATTACCGTCTACTTTTCTCTAGCTAAGCAGAGTCTGAAAATGCTTGAGTAAGATAATTTCATATATTTTTCTCAACACTAGGGTTTGACTATCTAGAGATTATAGCCATTGAAAATGTGTTCTCAAGGTGGAAAAAGATGTGTTAGGGTAGGATGCACTTTCCTAGATGGTTTTTGGTCAAAAATTCCTCTTCAGTAAAAGGCCCTAATTTCCTTGTACAACAACAATGACATTTTTAGATACCTAGTGAAAGGTGCTCTATTCATTCAAGCTCTAATACAATGTTAAATTTAATGTTTATTAGGTTATTTTCAATTTAATAGAGCATTCAATGCATTTCTAAAACAACAACATAGAGAGGATCACTGAAAGAAACACAATCACAAGGTACACATCATTTTATCCTGGGAAACCCTCATGGGGGAGAAAACCCAGCAAAAACTTCCTCAATAATAGATTGCCAATAAAATGCCAAGACTAAGACCAAACCACCAAGACTAAACTAGGATTGATCATGCGCCTCTCTTCTCCTTCTTGCAATTGCAGCTTCCTTCAAAAGATGCACAGTAGAAGTGTGAGTCAGTGAGTGTACAAATGAGGTGTCATCCTCACTTATAAATACTAGTGAGGGGGTGTTAGGGTTACGTCATCTTCACTTAGTAGGGATGAATTCTTCCAAGAGTGGTTAAAACCACTTTATAAACCCTAGGGGGCGACTTTACAAATACTACCATATAAATATGGTTTGACCAATCCACAAAAGGGGATTTGGTCTTATACAAGATCCAATGTGATCGATCCACATAAGGGGATTTGATCTATAAGATAATAACTCAAATATAATTAGAATATTCTTCGAAGTTACAATATTTTAATATGCAACGCCAATCTGCAGCGCAATTATAACTAGGTTTTATGAAAGACTGGCAAGAATCCCCATGTATGAGAGGGAACATATAAAGATTGGTTAAAACCTAGGCCTTTTAATTCCAATTTGACAAGGATTTTGGTCAATCAAAATACAGAGGGTTTGCAACGCCAGTCTACAGCGGAGGGATATAATGGACAGCTTGCAATGCAGAATTTGGAAATGGGTAATAATGTTGTTGCAAGAGGAAACTATAGGATGACCCTGTGAGATAAAAATCTTGAACAATAACCAGGGATTAGAACACCAGAACTGTAGGTTTTAATGGTGCAGAGAGTCAGCAGTGCATGAACATCTAACAGTTTGCAATGCCAACAATATACAACAACTTTACATTTTCGATCAACCATTTGAGAAGCATGCAATCACCAAAGGAGTACCTGGTGTGTCTGAACTTGGGTGGTGTCTCATGAACTCAAGTGGGACTTAGGTGGAAACATCCAATCCATTTCATCTATTACAGCCAATTCGCAGTGCTAGTTTTCAAAATCTAGTAGCGCGCTCCATTCAAACTGTTAGATTTGTTCCTTGACACAATCTTGAAAATCATAATGAATTGAATGCGTTGAAGATGATGAGATATCCCCTTTGAGACAAGACATATGATGATGAACAATATCATGACACCAAGACTCTTACATGGACTAAGGTCATAAAATTTTAAATCCTGGAAATTTCATGTGCTAACATTGGCTCCGCAGGGGATGGCATGATCCCTGTGAGATGCAAAGAACATTGCAGTTCAAGTGTCTTGTCCATTGGGCTAGGGAGTCTTATTTTTTATCTACTTCAAACCAAGAAAATAAAAGAAACAAAAAAAAATGTGTGTATGATGATCTTATTCCCTTACTTCTAACCAAATCTATGAGATTTTTGATCAAGTGAAATCAAAAATCCAGTGCAGCCATGAAAGGACCTTTTCTACTGATTGAATTCCTTGCATACCCCTACTTAATGGAAATTCAAAGTGAAAATTAAATCCAATCTGAAAACTCATCCACTTTGAAGAACCAATTCCACGAATTGATTCTAGGAAACTCATAAAGTTCTCTTTCTCTGATGTTTCCAACAGAAATGCAAAAGGATCTTGAAGAATATGTGTGAATACCACTTGTTGATCAATAAAAAGGAAAGAATAGCATGTGTCTATAGTTCCTTCTTGTTCACAATTATAAAGCAACATGCAAGCTTATTTCTTCATTGTATCCTTTTTTTCAAATGTTGTTTTTTCTTGTTCTAAGTTTTCAAATGCAAGATCATTCTCAAAGAAAATGGCAACAGCCTAATTATTTTCCTTATCATGCATTTCAACCTCAATAAAATTCTCCATATAGAGAACCATAGGATCACTAAGAACATGGAAAGGTTGTTGTTGACTTATAATGTTATCCTTATGTTCCAAAAAACTTGTGTGATTTTGTAGCTCAACTCTTTCTTCTCTATAAGAAACTTTAATTTTTTCTTTCAAAATCTTAAATGAAGAAAATCATAAGGGAAATGAATTACATACATCTAAGTCACAATTTCCCCTATTATAGAGGTCATAACTGTCATAAATGGATTGAATTATTTCATAGGACTGTTGAAAATAATCATTTTCTGTATGAAAGTATATTTCTGATGTTTTTTGGAAATTAGCCTCATCATAGTTATTGTACTCATCATATACAGGTAAACAAAAGGCTTCTTTAAAATCATAAATAACAAAATTAGAGACAACATATTTCTCCTCAACAAGATGGTATGCCAACTCCTTCTCATGGCATCCTTCTTGTTCATGTTCACTATCAGCTATATTTGCATTCCACTCCTCATCCTTAACTTGATCTAAAAAATTTCCATAGGATTTGACTTTGTCCTCAACCTCTTGAGCATCAATGAACATTTATTGCAAGGTGACATCCATCCTTTCTAAGAGAAGAAGAGAAAAATATGGATGAAGAGTTGTTACATAACACAATCTAGCAACAGCTTCAGCAGGTCAAATATCTAAAGGCATGTTGCAATAAAAACTATAAAATATCCTATTGAAAATAGCAAGAGCTTCATCCTCCCCTATTTTCAAATCATAAAACTCAACAAAGTACTGGTCAAGAGATTTGTTCTCTCCCTAGTGCCTTGAAAATGCACCAAATAACTCATCCCACGAACCAATGGAACTAGTTTCTAGATTTTTAAACCACAAAGCAGCATCTCCAACCAAAGATTTGGAAAATAACCTCACAAAAACATCCTCATGCATGATTTCCAAATTGTAAATCACATTCTGAAAATCTCCCAAATGCTTCTCAGATATAATATGATCTTCTCCAACAAAAAAAGGAAGATACTCTAAAAACTTGGGAGGGTAAGGATGCAGAGTAGATGGAAGTTTTAAGGGTTTAAACATTTTTTCTCTTTTTCTGGACTGAACATCAGTAGGTTGAAAGTGAGGTTCAATGGATTAATTGCAAATTCCAGTAGTGGTGGTAGAATATGGTACTATGATCAGAGAAGGTGGTGAATCAGTTGTATCATTCACATGGTTACAGGGTTGATCATGTTCGGGAAGGATTTGACCTTCTTCTTTCAAAAAGGGATATACAGTAGTAGGCTTATGGTCATCAGAGTAAATGAAGCAAAGGATGATTCTTCTGATATATGAAGGAAAGGACATGAACGAACTAATAAAAAATAATATGAGCTCTTGAAGAAAACTTATATCTTGACACATGGACTTCTTGTGTCTTCTTTCCATTTTATGTTCGAGCTCGTTCCTCAATGGAGTCTTGTAACTTGAATTGAATCACCAGCAAGTTCTTCAAATGTGTGGAGTCTCCATGGTGAAAAATTGCAGTATGTTTTGTCACCAATCCTTGCTTACCATCAAGAACTGGTAGTAATCTCTGTCGTACAACCCAGGGAAGATCTTCAACTTCATCCATGGAAACGACGCCAAAAATGTTAGCACTAGGAGTTTCTCTTAGACTGCTAAAGAGCAAGTCTAATACCCATCAATAGTTTGAAAAAGGTTTTTGAAAATTGGTTTTGATTAAGGATGTACGAATGGATAAAAGTATTCAAAATGCTTTTATACAATGAGTGAAACACAGCTTAGCAATCTAGGCATGCACAATTCTCTGACCAATGAACAAGTTGGTAGTGGTGAGTAAGAAGATTGTCATATGAAGGAAAGTATATATCTTTAACTTACTTCAGATAACCTAAAACATATACTTAGAAGAAATATCTCTTGGCTAAGAACCTCTCAACCAAAAGATAAAAGTTCAAAACAAGAACTTGCAATATTACATACAGCAAATCATTCACTGATATGAATCCAACAAACATCTACAACAAACATTCACCATAGACATCTAAACTAGAGAGAAGAAAAGATACGATATCAAATAGAAAAGTTGGCCATCAATTTATTATGAATATGGAATCTTCATTACATATCATTTACAGAGTTATATGAAAACATAAACAATGTCCTCTCAATACAACCCTCTCTAAATCCCTCCTTCATTAAATAGAAAATAACATCCAAAATATGATTAGGAGGTCGCATCCCAACTCTTTCATTGGATTCTAGGCATTATATTTTAGGAAGTTGTTGGAAGTCATTAATAAATTTGTTTCCAACTCACTGCATGAGGTTTCAATGGAGCTAAATCTTAAGTGCAAGTGTCCTTTAGCATCTAACTGATCTTTGAGAAATCATTCAAACCCTCCTTGATATCTGGAAGCCCTCCCACAGCTCGGATTTATCAAACTATTAAATTTTGCAGTGCCTTTGACAGCATGCACTACGAACTTTACGGTAGGTGATGATTTTAACTTTACTCAAAAACTACAAACTGGGTCAGGAATATTTTTTGTCATCAAGTGAATCGTAATATGGTGCTTCACCACACCAAATTTCAAAATAACCCAGTTTGTGATTTGAAATTTATGATGAAAACATCATAGAAAAGTGTTATAGGAAATTAGTTTGTAACGTCAGTGAATCCAGGCACTGCGAACTTTCCTGTAGAATCTTGTTTACTTACAAAGAGATTCCAAGTTTTAAAAATTGTGCCAGAATTAAGGTAATCCTTCCAAAAATGCTACAAAATCCTTGCACCCTGAAGTAACTTTGGAAAAAACATATGGATATTCTAAGTTAAGCTCAAAATCGAAAAGCATCATTTAGTGTTGTAACTGCATGCAAAAAGTAAATCATGACAAAATGGTGCTTAAGTGAAATGTTATCATGTATTCATATTTTGGTTTTGGTACTCCTTCTAGTAGCCACCTTATCCAATATATCTAAGTTCATTTTGCTACTTGCTCTCTGAAGGGTTGCAACTCTGCTTTTAATTTCCTAATCTCGTCTTGGCAAGTTCTCTTCTACTTATATTCGTTCTTGAGTTGTCTGTGAAGGGGAAAAGACCTCTTAGCCATGAACCTTGATTATTGTCTCCTCATATAGATATAACATCTCCTTTAGCTTCATTTGGGACTCCAAATCTTCCTTTTTCAACTTGTCAATTTCAGCTTTTTGCATCCTTAAGTTGTCTCCTAAGTCTTTTGAAAGTAGGGTATGATAAGAGGGACAACAATTCAATCTAAGTGAAGCTGCAGACAGGAAAAAAGAGACAACTATGTTTAAATAGAGGGTTTGCAGCACCAAAAGCCAGTTTGCAGCGCCAATCTGCAGGGCAATTTTAACTAGGTTTTTTTAAATACTGGCAAGACTTTCCATGTCTGAGAGGCAACATATAGAGACTGGTTAAAACCTAGGCCTTCTAATTCCTATTTGACAAAGGTTTTGGTCAATCAAAATACAAAGGGTTCGCAACACCAGTCTATTGCTTGGGGTTATAATGGACAGTTTGCAACGCAGAATTTGGCAGTGCGTAATAATGTTGCAGCAAGAGGAAATTGTAGGATGACCCTGTGAGATAACAATATTGAACAATGACCAGGGTTTAGAACACCGGGACTATAGGTTTTAATGGTGCAGAGAGTTAGCAATGCATGAACATTTAACAGTTTGTAAGACCAACAATATACAATAGCTTTACATTTTCAATCAACCATTTGAGCAACATGCAATCACCAAAGGAGTACCTAGTGTCTCTGAACTTAGGCTGGTGTCTCATCAACTCGAGTTGGACTTAAGTGGAAACATTTAATCCTTCCCATCTACTACAGCTAGTTTGTAGCACCAATTTTCAAACTCTAGTAGTGTGCTCCATTCAAACTATTAGAGTTGTTCCTTGACACAATCCTGAAAATCATAATGAATTGAATGCGTTGAAGACGATGAGATATCCCCTTTGAGACATGACATATGATGATGAACAATATCAAGACACCAAGACTCTTACATGGACTAAAGTCAGAATATTTTGACTCCTGAACATTTCATGTGCTAACAAGTTTATTTAATTTCCCAAATGGTTTTAACATTCTTCCTAAAATTGGCACACTGGTGGAAGAATTTGGATTTATTGTCCCTAGATTTAAGCCAAACCGCCTCGCTCTCCATTCTCCATGTCTATTCTTCTTTATCCAATATGTCTTATCTGACATATTTAATGGATCTAAGCGACAAGTTGAGAGTTGGAAATGGAGCCTTCATCCAATTCCTTATATATACTAGTGATTTTCTCTTCAACTTCTCTCAGCCTAACTTTGGATTTTTCCAAATAGAACTTTAACGAAAGTTTGGTGGCAACCTTGACTTTCAACCAACGCCCAATAATCCTCCTTGGTTAACCATACTGAATTGAACTTGAGAGGGGCAAGAGGGGTCTCTCTCTCCTCGAGGAGAGAGAGAGAGAGAACTATAGGCCTATGATCTGGCAAACCTCCCACCTCAACACTATACTTAATCACAATACCGACTTTCAACATGGATTCGAAAACCAAGAATCTGTCCAATATTTTGGACACCGCATCATATCTCGTACAGATATTTCACCAAGTCGAGACCAGCTTGACTAGCTCGATGTCAGCAAGGTGCAGCTTTCCAAAAAGAGAGGAGAAGAAACCACTTTGAGGGTCCTTCCTTGGGTTAGAGCTCCACACTTCCCGAAAAGATAAGGTCAAATTCAAATCACCTCCTACCACAGTGTTGGGCTCGGTCAACATCTCAAAATCTTCAAGGCCTTCCTAGAATGAGATTTTGTCATGGTAGGGCCCATAAACGTTTACAATATTGAAACATACACCAGAGTCCTTAACCTCCAAATTAAGTGAGATAGCAGTCTATTATAAGGAAGTGGAAATGGCCCTACATGATGGGCTCCATCCCAAGATCAAACCACTAGACATCCCCACCACATCTACAGAACAGAAGGACCATCCTTTTAGCCAATTTTCCAAGATAACTCTCACTTTGGAGCCATCACACATGGTCTATAGAATCATTAAAACATCGGGGCTAAGACTCTTAATGAGCCTTTTGAGGGATAATTTTTTGGGGGCGCCCCTGACCCCCCTTGCATTAGAGGAAATAATCTTCATTTAAAGGAACTATGGAGGGAAATCCCTGCTCTAAGCGCGGTCCTGCTCTAAGAGCCCTGGTTATGTTTGATTGTTTTTCTTTGCAAATGTTCGTGATGGCGCACTATTGAGCTTTGACAAGATGATATTTTATACCTAATGGATTTGGATGGACAGGGTCGAGAACCAATCCACCTTTGGAAGGAATGGAAACCTTCCAACTGGGGTGAGGCCACGACAAGTAGTCTCTTTTGGGAAGGGGAACCATTTCGATAGCGGGGGGAGAGGAAACAAGAGTCTCATCCTTGGGCGAGGGGGCATTAGGAGACTCATGAGGAACAACTAGCAGGGCAGGGAGGGGCGGAGGGGAGGGGCTAGGGAATTAGGACAGGAGAAACTCTGGGGTCAACGGGGATGGGAGGGGTCCCCAAGGGAGCTTCAACAACAAAGGAAAAAAACAAGGGAGAGGAAATGACAAGATTTTTACCAGAGTCAATTGTCGACGTGTCCATTGTAGCCTGAATACTTTCCACTAGATCATTCACAACCTCCAGCGTCTCGGTTGCTTCTATAGCTTGGCAAGATTGGTTCAAGGGATGGAAAACTTCAGTTTTAACCGAAGAGTATTTCATAAGCCAAGTTTTTGTTCGTTGCTTTGGAAACCAATGTGCCTTATTGCATTGTTCCTACAAATGGCCCACTTCGTGGCATGAAAAACAAAGGAATGGAAATTTCCAATAGCCAACGTTCTGATACATATATTTTTTCCATAAACCAAGTTGACATTTCTTTCCAGACTGTCACAAATATATACCTCCCCCTGAATCCAGGTCTAGTGCCTATCGAGATTTTGATCCCAGTTGGGCTCGAAACTAATGAATTTAGTTGACATAAAGATTTCTTCCATTGCTTCTTTGGACCAGAATGTTACCTCACCAAGTTCACTCATATCAGACCTAGGAGGATGGCCAGACCTTCGAGGATGGCCCAGACCTTCGAGATTGTGATTGGTTCCCAGACCGAATCAAATTCTACAATACATTTTTGGATGACCAACGCAGAAGGCCCCCAATTGCAACTCCTCTCCATAATCATCTCTTAGTCTGAGCTCAAATTAAATATAAAGCAAAGCTAGCCTCTAAGAAAGATATGGAAAACCGATGAATAGTCAACCGACCAGAGTAGTATTGTTATACTTACTCACCTCATAGACTGTTATATCCTTTCCAACCACCATTTGAATGCTATTGGTTCAAGACCTAACACACTTATTGCAGGCTTTATAAACATAGCCTGAGCCAGGGGGATCAGGAGGACTAGTCTCTTTTGCAAACGGAGAAACCTGCGAAGGAGAAGGGGACGGGGAAAACTCGGCAATGAAAACAGAGGGAATAGTGGGGTCAATGCCTTTTCCATTAGGATAAGCTTTGGAAATTAGTCTTAGATCCTTCCCTGAGCTACCGGTACAGAGAAGTTAGATCATTTAACTCGCACCCAAGCTCTTCCTACGGAGGATCCTGACGAGAATACGGAGGATATCTAGCCCGGTATTCTGACTGCGGTTTGAATTCCTGGCATTTAACCAGACTGTCCTCAAAGTCGACGAGGTCCATCTCCACCCACTCCATCGATGTGTGTCAACTTCCAATCCCTTAGCTATGTTCCGGAAAGGAGAAAAATAGAAGTTTCAGTCACGATCCACGGTTGAAAGGAATACGGGCGTCATGGGTCTGTCGATACTTACCTGCGAGCAGAGAGAATCAGTCGAACCTCTGACCTGAGGCTACCTAGGAATTAATCCTCGGACCCCCTGAGAAAAGAGCTTGCGTCCCCTCGCGCGTGCGGCCACCTCAGACATCCCCACATGTCGCTGCAAACTTTCAAGGTTTTCATATCTATTCACCTTTTCAATAATAATAATAATAATGTAGAATTATTAATAATATTATAATTATAATAAAACTAGTCTAGATTCATCTTAATATTATAATTATAATAAAACTAGTCTAGATTCATCTTAATATTATTAGTATAATGAAACTATTTTAGATTCATCTTAACTTCTAATATATTAAGAATTGAGAGAGATCAAATCTCTCAAAGTGTAAACGTTTCTTCAAATTTTACATTCTAAAAGAAGTTTACACCGGGAAAGATTTATGTGATAAATCGTAGATTAAAATAAATCTAGACTAATTAATAATAACATAATATATGATGTTTTTAAATAAAAATTTATAAAAGTTATATTTTAATAATAATTTATGTAAATCATATTATATACTTGATAATAATTATAATAATAGAGTGTTTTTGTTTATTAAAATATCATATTATATATTAATAATATTTTGATTATTTACCTCCAGATGGGGTGCCACCTGGAGAGCATACAGCAAGCATGGATGAACCAAGCCGTCGCGACTCGCCACCCTCCCCCGCCACATTCTCCAAATGCAGTTCTTAATTGTTGAGGTGACGGTCGGAGGTCCTTCTCGAAGGTAGAAGTTATTGCGCAAGTTATTGCGCAGAACCAAAATGGTGACACAAAGTATCAGTGCAAGTACCAACTTGAAGGTTTCATTCAATTCGTGCCTGCGAGTATTAACACAGGATGGCGGAAACTCTGGTACAATTCCCCTTCTCGACAATCCCTTCTCCATTACTGCGCAGGTTGTTCTTGGGGGTTAACAGATCCCTGGTGACCTCCTCCTCCTAGTGGTTTGCATCATGCCCAAACAGAGAGGAAAACCAAAGAGACGCCCGACCTACTATGACTTCCTATTCAGGTGCACTAGCCCTGCAACCCTGATAGCTCCCTCTCAAGCCCTTGCTCAGCAAGATATCGCGTCCCCTTCTATAGCTCTATCTCCTTCTATGGCCCAAAATTGGGATTTCTTTGACACGGGTCCCATCTATGTGGAGGGGCAATTCCCTCTGATTCAGTCTCAAACAATTTCTACCCCCGTGATGGATTCTCCACAACAAACCCAACATGCAAGGGCAGTTCCTCCTCGAACTCTGCTTCAAGAGTATTATAGCGGTTGCCCTGTCTTGGAAGAAATCGCTCTGGTCACAAATACGGTTAACATTGGGAATGTCGAAGATGAGGATGTAAGGTTGAATTTTCCCCTACAGCATAGCTTCTCCACAGTGCATTTGAAATTTATAATTGAAATGAAAAGTGACAAGGCCGACCAGTTGCATCGTCACGAAATTCTTATATGTTCTTTGTTGCCCTCTCAAAAGAGCTTGAAAAGAGAATATGCCCTACTTGTGGCCAACCTTTCACTTTTTCTCCGGCTCCACACAGTTTTATGGAGAATGCAGCAAATTCAGATGCTTCTGGTGTTTGATAGTCTCCAACTCTTCTTTTTGCTAATTATAAAAACAACACAGTCTCCAACTATGGCATACTAAATTTCCAATACTTAGTTTATGTTAATAGTTTTTCAAGGCTCTAATTATGAAACTCTTTTTAGAAGCCTGAGTCTAGTATATGGCTTTGATTTTATGAAGTAATACAATATTTACTTAAAAATATATATATATTGAATATTTACATAAAATAAAATATCTAAAAACATAATCATAATACTACTATTAATCCCATTACATAAAACTATTAATCTCATTACATGAACCCCCACCCCTTGATATCTTCCCGACCAGAGAGGTTGAAACTGCGAAGCGCGCGCATATTGGTTTTGGTTCATCAATTTCGCTTTAGCGGCTGTTCTGCTTCCTTGCCTCCGTGTTGCCGGAATAGGTCCCTGGCTCTCTCCTTTCTTTTTAGGGAGCGCTGTAGAAATTAAGCAAACGGGGACATTATTTCGTTATTTTTTTTTAAGCCCTTTAGCTTCGGCTTTCTCCCCTCCCTCTGTTTAAGCCTTTCCTTCACTCACTCACTCTGTAAATGGGGACTGCC
>ML812982.1:69424-102625 GCA_009831015.1 Picea engelmannii | reverse complement strand
CCCTACTCTTTCTCCTAGCAGTGGAAGTTCTTAGTAGATCCTTAGAAGCAGCCTCTATAAATGGAAATCTAAAAGGTATTAGCATGGGCCCCACTTGCAATGTCACTCATCTTATTTTTGTTGATAATATACTAATGTTTTGTGAAGGGCCCAAAAAAATGATTGAAAAACTCTAGGAGATCATGCACCTCTTCTGTGAGGCCACTGGAATGCAAATAAATATTATAAAATCCTCGATTATTTACTGGGGTCTTTTTTAGATTGAAAAATAACCATATCTCTCATGTTTTCCCTTACCAAATATGGGATCTAGATATTATTCTAAGATACATGGGCTTTCATTTGAAAGCCTATTGATACACAAAACAGGATTGGTAGTGGTTATTGAAAAAAATTGAGAAAAAACTAAACACCCAGTACAACTGATGGCTATCTAGAGGCGGCAAACTTGTTCATATCAAAGCAATTCTTGTTTATTGGATGTCTCTTGGATTCCAAAAGGAATCCTTGACAAATCAAACAACTTTGCTTTAGATTTATTTAGTCTCGAGAGGAAAGTAAGAAAATAATGGTTTTAGCTTCATGGAAAAGGCTTGTTATCCCAAAATTCTGGGTGGATGGGATCTTAAGAACATTTTTTCGTTTTCAAAGGCCCTAGTTGCTAAGAATGTCTAGAGGCTTATTCAAGGAACTGGGATTTGGGCTCAAGTTACAAAAGACAAATATATTCACCTAGACACAATAGAGGATTGGATCTAAAATCCCTTAAAAATATCCCCAAATGCATCAATCATTTGGAAAGAAATTCTCTTGGTTTTCCATCTGATTGGAAACTAATCAGTTTGAAGAATTGGGAAGGTAGATAAAGTCCTTATAGGATTAAACCCTTGGATTGGATGTAAGGAAGCACAAAACTCCTAGATCGCTTGATTTTTGAGCTAAAAAGAAATGGTTTTCAAACACTAAGGCAAATTGCTCAAGGAACCAGAGACACGGGGCAACAACTCTAGTTAATCTGGAGAGAGATTGGCCTTAAAGAAGAAGATGCAAACACATGGGAAAAATGCACTCATAATCTACAAAGGTGTTTTGTAAAATTAAAAGAGGAATAGGATCAACTTGTCTGGTCCCTAAACCCCACTGGTAACTATGAGCCCAAAAATAGGGTATAAAACTCTAGCTTGGGCTAGAAATGATGACCACAAATCTCGTGGTGGAAAAAGCTTTGGAAATTCAAATGCCCAGCAAAAGCAAAGTTATTTATGTGGCTCCTTTTAAATAATAAATTCCTAATGTGTGACATCCTTCAAAAAAGAAAACTTTGAGGGGTAAGGAAGATGATATCTATGTATGCTAGATTCGTAAACAAACCCCCATTTGGTGTTGTCATGCAATTTCACCAAGGAGGTATATGGTTGGCAACAGAAAGAGTTACATGTCTAAAAAATGCATGGAGGGGAACTATTATTGAGGAAGCACTCAAGGGTTGGTGTTTAAACAATGAAACCTCAAGGTACAAAGCTCTTCCTCTTACCATTGCTTAGGGAATATGGTTAACCAGAAACACAAAGTTATTTGAGGACAAGGAAGTTATACCATTATAATGTGCCTTGCAACGTTTGAACATTATCTTTGCCTTCCCACTGTTACAGTCCTATTAAATGGGTTTAAAGCATTTTGCATGCAGCTCCCATGGGCTATAAGGAATAGGTGAAACAAGAGATTTAAAGAGGGGGGTTTGGTAAAGGAGTTTTCATTTACCAAATGTTGTGTGAAGCAATCTACATGCAATAGTTATAGTTTAAATGAAATTTTAGTTTAAAGGAAAATTCACTAATGTCGGATAAGCCACAAGTACTGTAGTCGCATTGGTTAATATGAATTTTTGGTCCCTACGATTTTGTTTTTTCTTCGAATGGGAATGATGATCATCTGTTCGTTTAGGATTCTGCTTTTTCTTGTAATGGGAATAATGTTCATCTGTTCATTTGAATGGGAATGAGGTTCGTTTGTTTATAGTAAAATTCATTATGTAAAATTTGTTGGTTTGCAATAATTAAAATAACCTTTGTGTAACTGTACGTTAGTTATGTGTTCAAAATACAAACTGTTTTCAAGCTCATCTTTTTGTTCAGAATTTTAGAGCTCATATCTATCTTTTCCTAATAGTCAAAGCATACGCTTCGCTCCAATATTTTACTTGCATTTAGAAAACAAGTGCACACTTCTCTAAATTAACGATTTTAGTTATTTATTTTTTAACACTTAATAGATTGAGTGTATTAATAGATTGAGTGTATTTTATTTTATGTTATGTGTTTACTTTATTTTATAATAGGTTTGTGTTATTTTTTAATTTAAATTTAGTTAAAGGTGAAGATAAAGATTTTTTTTTATTGTGACAACACATACCCTTGCACTTATATTTAGAGCTTCTTAATCCTTTGGCTTTTCTTATGTCTTTAAAGGCTTGAGATCTCTCCTTATTAAATATGGAAGCTAGTGAAATGTTTCATGAGATTTGTGAAGTCATTTCTCCATTTGGATGAGCAATACGTGATATCATTGCCCCCATCTATTCTTCTTTGTTGTGTGTGATGTTTTATACAGTGAAAATTTTAGGGGCTATATATCACTCATGGGATAATTTTCCATGTTTTTTCCAAAAGAAAATATTCTCAAATTTCCATTTTTTTTCTATAAGTGATTGGCCCAAATTCTATAGAATAAAATTATTTTACCTTTAAAATAACCTAAATTTAATAGAAAATATATAAAATCCTTAGAAATTTGAATATTTTTACAAAATTATAGCCAAACATTTTATAGTTTACATATTAAAGACTAATAAGATTAGCCTACATTCGGAGATAAATTTTCATTCTTAAAATTATCTAACTTTTATATTTTTCTATTTTTGTGGTTGACCTTCAAGATTCTTGAAAACAAACAACATCCTCAGTAAATATACTCACTAGTTTCAAATCACATAATATCAACCAACTCGATTCAAACACATTTTAAGGAGACACTACTTCTTTACAATGTAGGTCAGGAACAAGCTAAAAACCACCATGTATTTTTTTTAATTTTTATGTTTTTCAAAGTAATTAAAATATTAAGTGTTTTTTTTAAGTAATATACCTCAAAGACATAGTTGAGATATAATAACTAGAAATCCTAGCAAACACTCTTATGTGGCTTATGAAAACTACCAGTCTTTTATAAAACTTCATAACAATAGTTTTTTATACTTGTTGTTTGACTATTTTATATTTTTTTTAATATAATATTTCACAATTATAAAAAAATTAATAATTATCCTTTAATTATTAAGAATAATTATTTTTTTAGTTTATTGTTTTATATGAATTATAAAAATTTAATTTAATTTTTTACATTAAAATATTTATAATATAAAATATTTAAACTTTATGAATGATTATAAAAATTATTTATAATATAAAATATTTAAAATTTATATTTATAATATAAAATATTTATAATTTATATTTATAATATAAAATATTTAAAATTTATGAATAAATTATAAAAGTTGAATTTGTTAAGGTTTATATTCCAATTTTATTTTTTTACATTTTTATGTACAAAAGTTTATCAACAAAACTTTTATATATTTAATTTTTAAATTTTTAATTTGATTTTATGAGTCAATGATAATTGTTTTTGATAATTGTTAATAAAGATGGATAAATTATATTTTTATTAATAAATATTATTATGTGAAGGTGGTATATTTTTAAAATTTCATTTTCTTATTACAATAATATTATAATATTTGATTTTATATTTTTAATAATTAATAGTTTATAATTTCTTATGCATATTTGTTTTCTAAATTCATTTCTAATTAATTTAATTTAATTTATGTTTTAATTTTAATCATCTTAATTTTCATTTTTATTATTACTTGTATAATAATATGTTTACATCCATATCTTTAATTAATTTTGTGTATATTTATTTTTAAATCAATATAATAAAATACAGAGTATATTTTTTATACATAACTTTTTATTATTTTTTAACTTCTATAAAAGTTAAATATTTTTAATTTCTATGTAAAAGTTTTTTTATTTTTTTCACTAAAAAACCTTATATCAATAAATATAACACTTTATGTTACAATAAAGAGTTTTCAGAAAGAAACTATTATGCCATTTCTTCAGCATCATAGAATTTACAGCCAAATCATACATAATTCATCAAATAAATCTGTAACTTTTAGCACTATTCTCTGTAGTATAAAATCGCCAACATTAGCAATGTGAAAACCAAAAAGAACGGCATCTTTTCCTTAGCCTTTTTATACTATTAAATAATTTCCATTCTTTCAAAAATAGTTGAATCTCCTTCAACACCTCCAGAAAAGTTAGATACCATCCTCGTCAAGTAGTAATGTTGATTTTGACAGTTGATTCGCTTCCTGATTGTGGGCTCTGTAAATATGTTTGGCTCTAAGTTGACTGAACTTTCTGCTCAGCACTCTAATTCTTGCCATCCAAGGCAAAAGAGAGACCGTCTGTAAATCATTTTTGTTAGATAACCAATCAATAATTACTTTAGAGTCTCCAACCAGATTTAACTTTGAAATTTTTTTTTGAGAAACAAAATACAATAAACACCACAAAGCAAGTAGTTCTCATTTTTGTTAGATAACCAATCAATAATTACTTTAGAGTCCCCAACCAGATTTAACTTTGAAAAAAAAAATTGAGAAGCAAAATACAATAAACACCATAGAGGAGCAAGTAGTTCGCCTCTGGTATTAGTACCACTGCCACAATGCATTTTAATCTTGAAAGTGCCAAGGACTAGACATTCAATCACTGCTCCTGCACCACACTTTGTACCCCTCTCTTGTGAAGCACCATCAAAGAAACCCACAGGCCAGTGCCCACCTAGAAAAGACGGCCTCTCAATCCTACTAACCTTTGTAAGTTTAGAACCTGTAACTTCACCCAAATCCTGAAGTATCTTGTTGCACACAATGACTCTATTTATTGGATGATCTTAAAAATAGCTAAATTCATGTGCTTCCACACTTCCCAACAGATGAACCCAAGAACCTCTTCGCAATTCTCCTTTTTCTTAATCCATTTCTTAACACAAACATCAACGTGCTCACCTTCCCAAACACTATCAATTTTTAATTCCAATAATATGGTGGCCCAAATGTTTTTAGTAAATATAGAATCCACAAAAAAGTGTTATGGATTCTCCTCCTGTGTCCCACATAAAACGCACCTACTAAGCCCTAAAATACCTCTTTTAGATAAATTCTCCCAAGTAAGAATTTTCTATTCAAATAAAAACCATTATTTATTTAAACACTTATATCAATTTTTAATAAAATATTACACTTCAGTATAGTTATAAAACCATAATCTCCTAAATTTATATGAAAAGAGAGAAAAAAAAAAAAGGGTTAAATATTTTTAATTTCTATATAAAAGTTTTTTTTATTTAAACACTTATATCAATTTTTAATAAAATATTACACTTCCGTATAGTTATCAAACCATAATCTCCTACATTTATATGAAAAGAGAGAAAACAAAAAAATATATATACAAGGATAATTTTGTATGTATTTATTTGCATTCAAACGTTTAAATGATTTTTTTTTAAATAAAACTCACTTCTCAATTCTTCTCGTAAAAGATCAAGTATGAACCACTCTCCTTTTTTTTTCAATAAAACTCACTTCTCATTTCTTCTCGTAAAAGATCAAGTATGAACCACTCTTTTTAAATTATTTTTTGTATAATAATGTAAAGAAAAACATTCTCAATATTTAATTTTTAAATCAATTAACATTTATTTAAAATAAAAGTTATAAATTTTTTTATTATTTAAATTTTAATTATAATTAAAATAAAATAAAATTTTAATTATATTTAAAGTTTAATCATTAAAACTCTTAAATATTAGCCATTAATTGAAGAGAAATCTTATAATCGAAGCTAATTATTCTTTGACAAAAGTAAAGTTGATCTTTTTTTAAAGGATTTAATTAGTAAATTAAATATCCTATATTATAAGGACAACATTGAAGAACTCTATCATAATTTTACAACTACCATTTCCACTTTTATTAACAAGTTCTCTTTCGAGGTGTCCTGTAAAAAGAAACGACCAACCCTTGGTATGATAAAGAATGTAAAATTGCTAGGAAAGCCATTAGGGATCCTTCTAATGAGTCTTTAAAACTCGATAAGATCAATATGTACAAATCCCTAATTAAAAGGGGAAAAAGGTACTATATCAATAAAAGGCAAGAGCAGCTTTCACAACTTTCTACACTGGATCCTAAGAAGTTCTAGAGCCAAATTCTAAACCACGATACTAAAGAAAATAATATGATTCCCTTAGGGGATTGGAATTCCTACCTTAAAAGTCTTTACGAGTTCCCTAATTCCATGGACACCATTCCTATTGTCCCCACAGAGGATGAAGTTTTTTCTTTAGATGACATAGAGTTCAGGGTTAAGCGGCTTGCTAATGGGAAAGCTAAGGACATTGAAGGCTACCAAGATGAAATTTTTAAAATCGGAAGGCATATCCTTATCCATCACATACACAAGCTCTTCAACTTAACAGTCAAGCAGGGCTTCCCTAAACCTTGGACGCAAAGCCTCATTGTTCCTATTTTTAAAAATGGAGATAGAAACAATCCCTCTAATTATAGGACCATTATGATTAGCTCGATTTTAGCCAAGCTTTGTGGACTTATTTTGGAAAAGAAGATTAGCCTTTGGCTATACAGTCACGGTAAAATAGCTAAAGGTCAGGTCAGGTTTAGGAGATATCATTCAACTGTGGACCATCGTGTTACCTTTAGGATCATTGCAGAGGAGTTTTGCAATACTAAAACCAATTTTTTTTGTTGTTTTGTTGACTTTAGAAAATATTTTGACATGGTTCCTAGGAAAAACCTTTGGAATAGGTTGGAAGAGATAAAAGTGCCTCTCGAGTTGAGGGTTGTTGCAATAAATATGTATGAGAACATCATTGCTAAGTTTAAAAACATTGAGGGTTGGTCGAAAGAGATTAACTGCAATATTGGATTCAAACAAGGTTGTCCCTTGTCCCCCACCCTTTTTCGCATATACATTGACAAGTTAGAATATTGCTTGGAAAAGTAGGTTGTGTCGGTCCTACTCTCACTGGTATAGTCATCAATCTTATTCTTTATGCCGATGATATTGTTCTTATGGAAAGGAGTCCCCATGATCTTGAAAACCAACTAAGAATCCTTAAGGATTTTTTCTCCAATATGGGTACGAATGTTAATATTGATAAGACTAAGGTCATGATTATTAAATCCAATAAGATCACTTATGATACCTTCGTATATGACAACAACAACTTGGAGGAAGTGAATTCATACAAATATCTTGGAATTAATATTCACCACAAGCTCAACTGGAATTATAGCATTGAGAAAATCATTATTGGGGGAAGGAAAACTTATTATGGGCTTGAAAACAATTGCAAATCAGTCGATCTTTGGAGTTGGGATAAGAAGAAACTCCTCTTTGAGACTCTTGTTACACCTTTTATTCTTTATGGATGTGAAGTTTGGGGTTGTAGTATCTCTCATGAATCCTGGAGAAAGATAGAGAAATAAAAAATAATTTTATAACCTATAATCTCAAAATTAAAGGAAATACGCCCTATCCCATCCTCCTCTTAGAAACAAGCCTCTCCCCCATTGAGAGCATGGTTATGAATAGATACATAATGTATAAGAACAAGTTGAATAAAATGGAAGACAATAAGCTTCCTAAAATTGCTTCAAATTTGAGTCGTAACCACCATCGACTCAAGCGAGGATGGCATAAAGATGCCCAGTCTTGGCTAAACTATTGGGGAATCATGGAAGACACCATTTTGCAAAGTAAAGATATTATTAAAAATATCATCAAATCAAAATTTAAGGAGAAAATGTGGTGTGATAAAGAGTTAGAGGAAAAGAGAAAATTAAGGTATTATAAGGATGTAATCAACCCTAATCTAGAAGATCAAAATTATCTATCTGTTTTGACAAGTGTAAAGAAAAAAAATAAGCATTGCTAAGATAAGAACAAATTCTCACGAGCTCCATAGTGAAACTAGGTGTTCGTTAATTCCTAAATGCCATGGGATGAAAGACTGTGTCACCTTTGTGACACTAAGAAGGTTGAAGATAAAAAGCATTTTCTCTTAGAATGTCCAGCCTATACCCAGATTAGATCTTATTTTCAAAATATGTGTCACACTACCAACATTCCGAACCTCTTAACTCAACAAAACTATGGTGATCTTGGAAAGCTTCTCTTAATGTTTTTCGAGCACAGAAACAAAATTCTAAAGAATGGCAAGTAATCACTTACCCTCTTAAGGTCTGATAGACCAATTCTGTCTTAGTGGACGTTCTTCTTCTTCTTCTTCTTCTTCATCATCATCATCATCAAGAGAAGATTTTGTTATTTATAAATTATTAAAATATAATTAATAAATAAATTTTAATATATATAACCAATAAATAAATTTTAAAATATATCAAAAGATGCAATCATTTCATATAAAGATTGAAAATATATATATATATATATATATCAGAATATACCATCATTTCATATAGAGATTATTGTGTTCTTAAATCATAAGATAATGTATAATTAATTATTACACAAAATTATATTATATTAAAAATTATAATTATTACACAAAAAAAATACCCCTGAAATCTTGGAGATTGGGGGCTCAACAACAAGAGCATATTATAGACCCATTTAAGGGCACAACATGTCACTAACAAGGAATTGAACCTAGGTGGGGAGGGTAACAATCACCCAACCACCTAAGCTACATCCAATGGACAATTATTACATAATTTTATTTTATTTTGTAAATAAAAAGTTTGCATTACCTTAAAAAGTTGTAAAAGCGATACATGTCATTACACATTTTAAAACTTGCCACATGCATGGAAACCAGAACAGGTGACCTGTAGATTTTATAGACAAGCCAATATACCAAAGCCGGAGTCTTGATAAAACATAATTCAACTGTAAATTCATCCTATCTAGAACTGAAAACGTGACAGTAAAAAAACTAAACTTTTGGAGAACCTGGGCATCCATCATGGCGGAAAGTGAAGGCTAAGCTAGCGGCGAGTTGGGCAGTGACTCTTTGCAGGGGCGTTTGACAAGCAGTCAAACAGCATATCCAAACGACGATTGAGGGCACACTGGCTTTGAAGTTGGTATGCCATCTCTCGTCGCATCTTGAAGATCAGTTGCAAATGATCCTCTGAAAATCTACAAGGACTAGGCATATCTTGCTGAGACCTCGGATCATGGCCTACAAAGGTTGGATGAACTAGCTCTTCCTCGAGAAAATCCAAATGAGTCTCCTCCTCTCCCAAGAGGTCATCCAAATCGGTCTCAATGACCTCATTGAGCAGCCCTTTGAAATTTGGAGTTGTTCCTTGAATGGAGTCATCCCGCCATTGTGGAGAGATTTCCTCCTCTACCATACAACCACCCATAGAAATATCAAGATGGACCAAAGGGAAGGAATTTTCGATTGGTTCAGTCAGTGCATTGATGTCCTCCATCCAATTTGGAGGAATTTTCTCCTCCACTGGACAACCATCACAATTTAGCACTAGGTCGGGAATTTGAGGCATTAGCTCCAGATTGTTGAGGGGAGTTGAGCATCATCGTGCCAATTTTGATCAGAGTAGGGAGGGGCGACAGGGATGCTAAAAGGGTTAGGAGGAAAATAGGGGGTCGTGGATGAGCCTGCACACCGGTGTCGGGCTACAAAACTTGTTGGTTGTGAAGCCTGATTATCTTCCTGATTTAGAGATCTTTGTTTTTGGTCGTGTTTATACCGCATGAAGATTGTAAACCCCAAGAGATTGTACACGCCTCCACGCGGGGGACTTGCAAGGGGGGATTTCCCCCCCTGCGAGGTCTGGGGGGTTCATCCCCCCAGCTGGGGGGTCCAGGGGGCAGCAGGCTCTCATCGAGTGTTCGAGGGCAGCGTCCCCCGATGGGGGTTCAGGGGCACCGTCCCCCGATGGAAAAATTGCTTTGTAAATGTATATTGTAATTTCATAGTCAATCTTGATCGTTCATCGTTAAGTCACAAATCTGACGGTAGAGATTATATTAGGGTTTTTTTCCCTAGAAGGAAACCCTCTTTTATGAGGCAATTGCATTGCGACTATGTATTATTGCAAATATTATATTCTGAGAGAGGAGACTGTGAGAGAAATAAGAGGAAGTTATAGTGGGTGTGTTGTAGGTTGTATCCCTTCATTTTGCTAGATAATAAAAAGGAAGGACCTAGAAAATTCTCTGGTGGACGTAGCCCACATTGGGTGAACCACGCATATATGTGTCTCTATTGTACTATGTATCTTCTATGTTTTATTTCCGCATTTGTCTTATTTTATTGCTCCACGATCCTGCTTTTTCTAATGACAAAACAGTAGTAGGTCGGCTTGTGTTTGGGCTTGCCCCTCTCGTGAGGCATGGAGTAGACACAACAAAGGGAATAATTGAGAAACGTGTTGTACACAAGCACCAAGGGGGAGGGAAAATCAACAGAGGTTCAGCTCCAGCGGAAGGAAAATGCAGGAGAATGAAGAGCCAAATGCAAATGCAGGATCAAATAACCATGCAGAGTGCTTACCTTTAAGAAAACCAGTGAAATGACAGGGAGGGGCGCCATAAAGGCTGAGGTGATGTCACTTTTTTTCTTTGTACCTGCTCCGGAGAGCCATGACTGGTGCGGAATGTGTGTCATTAATCGCCCCTAGCTGTTCTAGTGCACTATCTCCCTCCCAGTTTGAATGTTATGCATAATGAAATAATGGAGAGAGAGGTTGGTGGCGAGGGGCTTTAACTGCACTCGTCTCATGAGTACCATGTAGCATGGGGTTGGCATGTGTCACCCCATCCGGGGGAATTATTACACAAAATTATATTATATTATAAATTCTAATTATTTTAAAGATGGATTTTTTTTTCTTTTTCTTTTTTAAGGTTGCAAAATTTACTATTATTGAATAATCAACATTTAGTGAGGTCAACTATTAATTGTTTATATTATAGAATGTACGCTCATTCATCATTATTATTCATTAAAAAACTATAGCACCTAAAATAATCATCATTATTATTCATTAAAAAACTATAGCACCTAAAATAACTAGTTGATGTTTTAGAAAAGGGTAGACTTTTTACTCATGCCAAATGTTTCTAGTACTTGGATCATTACCTTATTTTCTTACATTTAAGAAATACAAATCTTTAACCAATCAAAAACAATATTAAAAAGAAAGTCGAGCTTTATAATAAAAGATGTTTTTTCATTAAAATACAAATAAAATAAAATCGAATACATTTATTATTATTAATTGTTAATTGTTAATGAATAAAATTATTATAGATAAAAATTAAATATATTTTAATAACATCAATAAACACTGAAATGTTCAACTTCATATATATATGGAAATGACTCTACGTCCATGGTTTTACCGCAGGCTCGAAAACCCTTTTCACCCTACTCATCTCTATGACTTAGGGTTTTCTACATAGAAGCATCCTAAGATGTCTATGGGGGATCACTGGCATAAAACCCCTTTCATGTCTCCTGGAAATAGGCACATTGTTTCTCAGGCCCGTCTTTCACCTGTTCTCAATTCTCGAAAGGCATATACTCCACCGTATTTTCACATTTATCACAGCCTCCATCTCCAAAATTTCTCGAATCCTTTGTACCTTTGGGCCTACAATTTCAAAATGGATTCTCTACCAGAAGACAAGGAGCTACTATATTTTTCCAAGGACTCTCTGCTAGGACCGAAGATTTGGACCTCCCCTCAATTGGAATGTAGACGTCACGACCCTGATCCTTTTACGGAACTAGGTACGATCTCTCTCCCCACTGTCTTTTCCCTTCCTCGGTCCTACAAGGTTCACTCGCAGTGCCTAGATCCTCCATATCTCCCCTCCCCTCATCATGATGGCTCCATCCCCCATCCTTCACATATAGTGGAGCTCATACACACATATGCCTCCCCTCACATTGTCTCATGTAATCCCTCCCTGGATTGCATTTACCCCTTTACTCCCTGCTATAATGTCAATGAAACCACCCTCAAGGTCTCACCATGCACTCCTCTTCTAGACTTACCTTTTTCACCTTTGCAAGTGTTACGTCTCCATAGGGTTTCACCAGCAATCTCACCTCTCAACAGTTTATGTCCAGGAAATCTCTACCACCTGCCACATTTGTCGTGTCTCTAGCTAGCAGAATGGACAAACCTCGTAAAACAAATGTCTCAAGCATAGAGAGGGGCCCATAAACCTAATTATAGGTGAGGGAATCAAAATTAATGAAATAGCCACCATGCAATAGAACACGTTGGTGAGCAGGTTTTCTATCAAGCGCTCCTCGACGGACTCACTCAAAACCTAGATAATGATGACCTTCGAGAATCTTCTCGAATATGAGCCCATTAGTCTTGTACTTGCAAAAGGCTGGTTAGCATGGATTTTCAGATCGGAATCGAACTAAAACAAAATTCTCACGGGGAGATGGAACTATGGGACTCAAGCTCTCTTCATGAAGCATTGGATGCATGATTTTAACGCCTACTTTGATAGACTTGAAATCACCCTAATATGAGTTTGTCTCTTGGGTCTACCTCTAAGTTTCTAGACTAAGGAGGTCTTTCAAGAAATTGGATCATCCCTTGGGTTCTATTGTGAGGCGGACCTCTCTTTCATGCATATGGGATACATGGAAATGGTCATAATTATGGTTGGTCTCAATTTGTTGAGTGGCTTAGTAGAGAGTATCTCCATTCAACATTAGGGATACACCTTCTCTCAAAAGTTGTATTATGAAGGGATTCCCTTCCAATGCGAGAATTTCCACATATATGATTACTTGGAAAACGAATGTACCATGCAGGAGAAAAGGAGAATATGAGTCAAGAATATGACTCCATCAAAGACGAAGGGTCCGTCTCCTCTCCCCCTAGCCCCAACCCCTCCAGCATGAACTCTAGACACTATAACCACACAAGCATAGTAACCAGCGGTCTCGAGAGCTAAAAAGCAGGCATCGCTTCCTTCTCCAAAAGCTACAAAGACGAGTATGGTCACAAGTGTTCCCTCTCCACTTTCTCCTTCAATTTCGTTTTTTGGTGGTAGAAAGAAAATTGTTCATGTCTCCTCTAAATTTTAATATCCCTTGGACATTTATTTTCTGTTTGGTCTCTCTGGTATCTCCAACCCCGATTCGGATCCACTTATCCCTCTAGCCCCTTCTTTTGTCCTCGAACCCCCTTTCCCTCATGTTCGCCCCCCAGCCCACTCAAACCCCCCTCCCTCTTGCACTTCCTCCTATTCTCCTTAAAAATATAATCTGCAATCTTCATCTCGCCAAGAAAAGGAGGCTCCCCCCAGAATTTTGGGGGCCTTGGGTAGTTTTGATGATCTGGATAAAAAAAACCAGCAAAGAGGAAAGAAGTCATACATATCTCAGGCTCAGAAACAAGCTCACTCTAAATTTTGATATGGGAAACAGAAATCTCTCTATGGGGATCTTAGAGCATTGGCCCCCAGTGCAGGGACCCAATGACCATAATCTCACACAATTTCCAAGGGTTTCCCAACCCCTCAAAAAGATTGGCGCTGAGTAGACTAGCTGATTTACACAACCCTAGTATATTATTGCTTCAGTAAACAATGATAGAAGGTGAATTTGCCATAAAATTACTATCTTCCTCCTTTGCAGATTAGACTTTTCAATCCCTAGATGCAAATGGAAGATCAGGGGGCTTAGTTACTGGATGGAGGAATAACTCTCTATAACTCACAAATTTGTGGGCCTTGCTAGCAATTTTGGGCACTATTTTCTTCTCTCCATCCCACAATCTCTCTTTTCTTTGTATCAATATTTATGGACCATACTCGGACACAAAGGATTTATAATACATAAGATTTCACTCTCCTCTTCTTTCCTTTGGGAACATAATCATTGGGGGGGATCTAAAATTCATTGTGGGCTCAAATGAGATTTAGGGTTCTTCAGCACAATTCGATCCACTTGTTGATTTCTTCATTAAATTTATAGAAGACTCGGAGTTACTTGAAATCCAACCAAATAGATACGCTCCCACTTGGCGCAACATGTGTTCTGGAGACACCCAAATTTCCAAATGCCTAGACTATTTTCTCATCTCTAAATCTTTCATTCAAAAAAACTTTTGATTTCGCCAATGGGTCTCTTCTAGTGTAATTTCTGATCACTCCCCCATTATTTTTAAATTTTCTCCTAATCCAAAGAATCCCCATAGACCTTTCAAATTCAACTCTACGTGGTTGGAAGATCAAAGCTATTTAGACCTTGTCAGGGATATTTGGAAGCCATTCAATGCCTCTCAGCCTGGGTCCCCCCACCTTATATTTTTTGGCAAATCTAAAGAGAGTAAAAAAGGATTCTATAGCCTGTCACAAAGAACTGAAAGAAAAGGAAAATTGGGCTCTACTTGATATTGAACAACAACTTCAGGCCTGGATGGAACAAGAAGCAGAACACACTTTCAGTGAGGAACAAAAAGCCAAGATTCTCCAACTGGAAAAGTAGAAAAATAGTATCCTTTTATCCAAAGAAAAGGAATAGCGTCTAAAGATCACAACACTCTGGATCCAAGATGGAGATGAAAACACAAATTTTTTCCACCACTTTGCAAATGGCAGAAAATCCAAAAACACAATCTGGTCAATCCAAAGGGATGGATCGGTGGCCACAAAATTTGAGGAATTGGCAGATGAAGGCATATCACACTTTAGGAACATATTCAAAGCATATCAAACATCTACTATTGACTCAATTCTAATGGTTTCAAGCCTCTTTCCTATCTTTGTGGATCAAGAAAAGAATGACCAATTAATGGTAGAAGTTTCCAAAGAGGAGCTTCAAAAGATTTCACACGATTTCCAGAAGGAAAAAATCCCTGGACTAGATGGTTTCCCGGCTGAATTCTATGCTGGCACCTTCGATATCTTAGGAGATGACCTTCTCAAAATTATTGAATACTCTTGATCCATAGTAAAAATGTTGGCCCTTTCAATTCTACCTTTATAGCCCTCATTCCAAAATCGGCAATCGGCCCCAAGCCTTCGACCATTTTCACCCTATCTCCCTCAGAAACAACATATACAAAATCATATCAAAGATCATTGCAGTCTGATTAAAGGATATTATTTCTGGCAATATATCTATAGAACAATTTTGTTTTCTTCAAGGTAGACAGATCCATCGAGCTATAGGGATTTCTTAGGAAGGGTTACACTCAATCCACACTATAAAACAAAGGGAAATTGTTTATAAAGTGGATCTAGCAAAAGCCTTTGATTGAGTCATCTAGCTCTACATCATACTTCTTCTCATACACCTAGGCTTCTCCCACTCTTTTGTCACTTGGATCCTCAATTGCATATCCAACACATCTTTTTCCATCCTCATCAATGGCTTTGTGACCCCCTTCTTCAAGGTATAAACAGGGCTAAGGAAAGGCTTCCCCCTCTCCCCTCTTCTCTTTATTCTGGTGGAAGAAATTTTAAGCTGACTCGTTACAAATGTAGTATCATAGGGTCAATTCAAAGGCATACAAATATTAGCATCATGTAATCTCACACATCTCCTCTTTGTAGATGATATCCCCATCTTTTGTGAGGGTAAACAACTGTAATTTGAAATCCTAAAAAGAAATCTACACTATTTTTGTCTTTCAATAGGGATGCAAATAAATATGGGGAAATCATTGATCTAGGTGGATATTGGTGGCCACCCACCTATTCCAACTAGATCCTCTTAACATTTTTTGGTTCAACGCGTTCTTCTGTACTTCTTTGTAATTGTGGGTTCTACACTTCTGGGGTTGTCTGAATCCCTACACAACTTCCAGGTGGATACTGGTGGCCTCCCACCTAATCCAATTGGCTTATTTTGTATGTTTTCATGTCAGCACATCTTTATGTACTTCCAAGGTCGTTTTGGGCCCTGAAACAATTTTTTTTTGGCTCGCCATAATCAAACTGTAGACGCGGTCAGATTTTGATGGAATAATGCATAGTTCTCAAAAATACCTTTCCAACGAGATATAACGCGCCTAAAATGGAGGTTGTATGCAAAATTTATGACCCCGGGAAGTTGAGGTACCAACTTACCCATAGGGGCCCACATAAATTTTGGTATTTCATCTCCTAGGGTTAGGTTTTTTTATGTCTAGGGTTTTGAAATTCACGAGTAATTTTAAAAAGGCCTCTGGAGCCTCATTGTAATAATTCTACTCAAATGGATGTGCATAGCAGCCACAACTCTTCTCAAAGACGACTACCACCATTCGAGCAAGTTGTTTCAGTTCTGCAGTTTTACAGTTTCATCTTATTTAATTTATTAAATAGAAGATATTGTTCACTGGATATCTGTGTTGTTCTCCATATCTCTGTGTTTATTGTATTCAGCATGTTAATCAGTTCGTTCCACTCCTAAATTCAGATCATTGGTATCAAATCGGTCTTCTCTTCATTTATTTTTCTTGGTCCATGTCCCCGACAAGATATGGGTACAAGAAGTTGGGACTCGAACCAATCGAGCCTTTACAAGATGGGTCGTGTTGAGCCTAAAAACAACCCATAGGGGACAAAAAGAAATATGATGGAGTAGGATATCCTTTTAAAATTTTGCTTGAGGAATCCCTTGTGCGACAAAGGAATGAAATGATGGAAAACTTTGCACAGATCCTTCAGTGGCTACCCACAGGAGAAGCATCTTCATCAAGTGACCATGCAACCCCCTTCAAGGTACAGGTAAATTTTGATATTCCATTATTTGAAGGATTGATAGATGCAGATGTTGTAGATAAATGGTTGAATCTTCTCAAAGGGTATTTTTTGGTCGACAATTTTTCCGATAGGGAAAATATTACTTTTGCACTCCTCAAGGTCGTCCCCCATGTTAAGGACTGATGGGATACTTACTCTGAGCAAAGGACCATAGAGGAATCTACAATATTTTCAGTTGCCCCTATATGGGATTCCTTTTGGGATGCCATTAAAGAATAGTACTACCCTGTTGGAAGCTACGAGGACCAGTATACCAGATGGACCACCCTGCGTCAGGAAAGGGACCAGACAGTACCATATTTCACCAATATTTTCCATACCCTGCGCAACAAATTGGGTATTAGATACTCTGAGCGACATCTAGTGCTCAAATACTACGTATTTTTGCATAGATACATTCAAACAGAAATGGAGTTTCTGGAAATCACCTCATTAGGTACGGCTTATAGATATGTTGTCAAGATCGAGCAGAAATTTAAGAAGAAGAGGCGATAAATTGGATCTGCAAACTCCTCACAGTCGAAGCAGGGAAAAGGCGGCCCCAACCCACAGAACAAAGGACAGAGAAAATATGGCCACTCTTAGGAATCAGTCCAATCCGCAACACAAGAAGGGCGATGAGAAGACAAATAAGGACACGGGAAAATGGTGTGAATACCATAAAATCCCTTGGCACAACACCGAAGAATGTCACTCCAAGCAATCACTCGTGGCCAAGCTGAAGGCTTTTGAGTTAGAGGTCGATTCTAACTTTGAATCAAATCCAAAAGGAGGGAAGTGGATTATCGATATTGAACCCAGTGCCACTTTCGTTACCACCAAATTATATCCAAGTGAACCAGAGGAAGGGGAACGCCTCATTCACTCACAAATGTGGGTAAAGGGGGCTCCGCTTCATTTCATTGTCTATAGCGGTAGTCAAAATAACCTGATATCAGAAGAGGTCATCAAGAAGATGGACCTACCAATGACACTGCACCCACAACCCTACACCATCAGCTGGCTTCACCAAGGAAGAGATCTTCGTGTCAACCAACAGTGTCATCTGCCCTACGGCTTCAAACCTTTCAAAGACGAGGTATTGTGTGATATTTATCCCCTTGAAGTTTGTGATGTTCTTTTAGGACAACCATATTTGTGGAAGTGTCATGTTGTGTATGAGTCTAGACCCCATAGTGTCATTATTAATTTGGGTAGACAATTGTATAGGATACCAGAGGTAGCACCGCCTACCACTATTTCTTTAATCTTCATTAAGCAATGCAGTAAGGTCATTTCACGGACTGGGAAGTTCGTATTCTTTGTGATCCGTGATCATAGTAAGAAGAAGGTTACCACCACATCTGTGGCCTCTAAATAGAGCCTCTGTTTGTATTAGAAGCAAGTGGACGTGATCGTGGAAGAGTGCAAAGACATCTTCTCCTCACCCACTGGGGTACCAACACACTGCCAAGTCAAGCATCCAATTGATCTAACCCCTGGTGCACCTCTGGCTAATGGACCAGTATATCATCGCTCGCTGATGGAAAATGAAGAAATCAAGCGTCAGATCCAAGATCTTCTTCAAAAGGGGCACATCATACCTAGATCCTCCCCTTGTAGAAGCCCAATTGTACTGGTGCAGAAGAAGGACAGGACCCGACGACTCTGCATTTATTATAGAGCATTAAACAAAATCATACTCAGGAATCGATACCCAATTCCTAGAATTGATGACCTTCTTGACCAACTCAAGGGAGAAAAGTTCTTTAGCAATATTGACCTAAAGTCTGGCTACCACTAGGTTCCCATCGAACCAACTGATGTATGGAAGACAACTTTCAAATATAAAGAAGTTCTCTTCGAATGGTTGGTCATGCCCTTTAGCTTAACAAATGCACCAACCACTTTCATGATGTTGATGGATGATGTATTGAGACCCTTCACCAACTCTTTTGTGGTGGTATATTTGGATGACATCCTCGTATTCAACAGGACTTAGGAGGAGCACATGTGGCATATTTAGCAGGTTATGATCACTCTGTGGCAACACAAGCTATATGGCAACTTGGAAAAATGCTCCTTTGGCATGAACAGGGTCCAATACTTGGGCTACATTTTTTATGAGAATGGGATACATGTTGATCCAGCTAAGATCCAAGTCATCCGTGACTGGACAGCTCAAACACACTAACCGAACTTCGGATCTTCTTAGGACTAGCCAACTTCTAGTGACGGTACATGTTGGGATTCTCCCATATTGCATGGGCCCTCAGTTAAGTGACCAAGGGCGGTGGTAGGGAAAAGTTTGCATGGGGAAGGAACAAAAATGAGCATTTTATTATATGAAGCATCGCTTGTGCTCAACTCTAGTACTCTCCTTTCCCGATCTGCAACAATCGTTCGATATTGAGAGTGATGCATCTGAATATGTTGTAGGCACAGTTCTCACTCAGCATGGTCATCCAGTGGTATACCATAGTGAGACACTCTCAGATATTGTCCGGAAATACCCCACATATGAAAAGTAAATGTATTCCATTGTACAAGCATGTCGTCAATGGAAACATTACATTCTGGGAAAGGAGACTATCATCCACACTAATCACAAGCCTCTATAATTCATACAAACACATGGGAATTGCAGAATGACCACCATCAGAAGTGATCCACCTACCTGCAACAGTTCCATCTCAACATCAAGTATAAGACAAGGAGCACAAATCATGTCGTTGACTGCCTCATTCGACCTCCCATGGTTGCACTCACCACTGTGCTCCATTCATGTGGCCCTGATGCATCTGAGTGGCCCCAACTTTATCAGCAAGATCTGGACTTCGTCACCACTTATCATCTCTTGGGTACAGGTGGGAATGTCACAGATTTTCACATTCAGGACGGAATTTTATGCCATCTGGGCCATCTCTGTGTTCCTACAAGCAAGTGTGCAAAGCTGATTTGGGAAGCCCACTACAGTCGGATGGCAGAACATTTTGGCATGGAGAAAATTGTGGTCATTCTACATAAACATTTTTATTGGCCAAAACTTCGACAGGACATCCGCAAGTATATCAGATCTTGCATTGTCTGTGTCATTTCCAAGCTAGCCATCAAGAAGCAAGGATTATACACCCCTCTTCCTACTCCCGAGAAGCCTTGGGAATTCGTCTCGATAGATTACATGTCTGGCCTTTCATCCACCAAGCAAGGCAATGGTTGTGTAGTTGTGGTCAGTGATCGGTTTTCGAATATGACCATCCTCACGACCTGCAAGAAGAACATCATAGTTGTAGATACTGCCAAGCTCTTCTTCGAATGAGGGTGGGTCCATTTTGGGATGCCACGGACCATCATCTCCGACTGGGATAGCAGGTTCCTCAAAACATTTTTTTCGAGTCTCTGGTCATTATTTGACACCAAGCTCACTAAATCCACTGCTTTCCACCCCCAAACAAACGTCCAAACAGAGGTCTTCAATCGAAAGATTGTGCACATCCTACACATGTACAACTCTAAGCATTCACGTACATGGGATCAAAATCTCCCCTATGTTCAACACGGTTACAACAGGGCTCTCCATAGCTCCACCGAACATAGCCCATTTCAAGTGGGGCTAGGATTCCAACCCTTGGGTCCCATTGCTTTTGCACTACCTCTTGCAACCACATAGATAGAATCTTCCCTTGTTCAGTTTGAGACCCACAAAGCCACCAAATTCATTGAGTGGATTCATCACATCCGCCAACAAGTCCATGAGATTTTGAAGAAATCCAATGCTAAGTACAAGCAGCACCATGATCAATAGAGGGTATCGCACAAGTTTCAAGTTGGAGACAAGTTATGGTTACATTTTCATAAAGAGCGTCTTATAGGGCCCCATCGGAAGCTCCACCCACTTCACTATGGTCCTTACACTATCACCAAGGCTATGGGTAGCAATGCTTTTGAGCTCAACACTCCACCCTTCCTTGGATTGCACCCAGTGTTCAATGTGGACCTCCTTCGACCATATTTTCCACCATTATTGGACACCTTGGAGATCGTAGAACAGCTGACACCAACAGAGCTCAACCCTGAC
Organism: Picea engelmannii; assembly: GCA_009831015.1. Classification (NCBI taxonomy): domain Eukaryota; kingdom Viridiplantae; phylum Streptophyta; class Pinopsida; order Pinales; family Pinaceae; genus Picea; species Picea engelmannii. Next base: position 81,619 of record ML812982.1, on the reverse strand, counting down.
TGCATGGAAAATCCATCCACTAATCAGATATTGGACACACAGTTCAAGGGAACTCACCAGCAGAGGATCTAGCTTTATTAGGTTGTCAAGCCAGGGCAGCTCCTACACCAAGGCAAGTGGCTCACCCGGGGCCAAATTCAACAGAAGTTTCCTCACCTGATGGGGGAACTCAATGCAACGGAGACCATTGCTTCCTAAGGGGGGAGGAATGATCCAGGTGGATATTGGTGGCCACCCACCTATTCCAACTGGCTCCTCTTGACAGTTTTTAATTTAGCACGTTCTTTTGTACTTCTTTGTAATTGTGGGTTCTACACTTTTGGGGCTATCTTAATCCCTACACATCTTCCAGGTGGATACTGGTGGCCTCCCACCTAATCCAACTGTCTTATTTTGTATGTTTTCGTGTCAGCATATCTTTATGTACTTCCAGGGCCATTTTGGGGCCCTAAATAGTGTTTTTTTGGCTCGCCGTAGTCAAACTGTAAACAAAGTTAGAGTTTGACAACGTAATGCATAGTTCTCGAAAAGACCTTTCCAACAGGCTATCACGCGCCTAAAACGGAGGTTGTATGCAAAAGTTACGACCCCGGGAAGTTGAGGTACCAACTTACCCATAGGGGCCCACGTAATTGTTGGTGTTTCATCTCCTAGGGTTAGGTTTTTGGATTTCTAGGGTTTTGGAATTCATGAGTAATGTTAAAAAGGCCTCTGGAACTTCATTGTAATCATTCTTCTCAGATGTATGCACGTAGCAGCCACATCTCTTCTCAGAGATAGCTACCACCATTCGAGCAAGTTGTTTTAGTTATGTAGTTTTACAGTTTCATCCTATTTCATTTATTCAATAGAAGACCTTGTTCACTGGATATCTGTGTTGTTCTCCATATATATGTGTTTATTGTATTCATCATGTTAATTACTTCGTTCCACTCCTACAATCATCTCTTCTGGCATGGGGTCTAAATGACCAGTAAAAAATCTTGGCCTTGACACTTCTTGAAAATCAGATCAAAAATCCATTGGATGGTCGTAAATATTTGGGTTTCACCATTAAGGAAATTGGGTATAAAATGACTAATTGGTCATGGATTCTATTAAAAGTGGAAAAAATGATTCATTCATGGTGTAATTGGTGGTTATCAAGAGCTAGAAGATTAGTCCTTCTTAAATTAGTCATTGAAGTAATTCGGGTCTATTAGACTTCACTAGCTTGGGTCCCAAAATGAGTATTTCACTGAATAAATAAAATGGTTCTCTGATTTCTATGGGTGGGTAAGAACAAATCTAGACCCTTGGTCCTAGCATAAAAAAATAATTATCTCAAAACCAAAGGAAAATGGAGGATGGGGCCTCAAAGACATCACAATTTTTTCTAAAGCCTTGCCAGCTAAAAATGTCTGGAGTCTACTGGAGGGAACAAGACTATGGCATAAAATTTTCAAGGAAATATACTTCCCTTCAATATCTCTAATAGATTGGATTCGCTCCACAAACAAATCCTATCAGAAAGAAACCATCATCTGGAAAGACATCATAAATGATTTCCCTATCATTGGATATTGGCTCATTTGGAAGTTGGTAATGGATCCAACATTCTGATCAGCAAACACCCTTGGGTAGGTTGTGCTAACAAACACTTGTTTCCATAGGCCCTCATCCACTCTATCAACCCAAGGGGATTTTTCTTCTTAAATCGAGTAGGTCACATAGACTATATCACTAGAACTACAGGATGGCTATCTGGGGAGGAATTGAGCTTGGAGGACGAAATGATCATTGTTTGGACCGAATATACCCACACTTTAAATATCTATCTTGCTCACCTCTCTGACCAAGAAGACCAATTAATCTGGTCTTTCAGTGTTGGAGAGAAATATTCCCTCAGACTCAGATACCTGGCCCAATTTTGAGTTGCAAACTTGGATCCTCCCCCATGGTAGGGAAAGTCTCTCTGGAAGTTAAATAGCCCACCTAAATCGAAACTATATATGTGGATTATCCTTCAGAATAAGGCTCCAACCTGAGAAAACCTTCAGAAATGAACATTCACAGGTCCCAACAGATGTGCCCTTTGCAAATCTGAATAAGAGACAAGTACCCACCTCTTCTTACATTGTTCATTTACAAAGACGGTGTGGATGGAAATTTTTCTATCTATGAGACCTACGCTAAGTTGGGATGGGACACACATCTCTGAGGCACTTCATAATTGGCTAGCAGATCAACAAAATCAAAATTTCAAAGATATCCCCCTAATTGTTTGTTGGGGAATTTGGCTAGCATGCAACCATGATATTTTTGAAGACAGACTTGGATCTACTTCCCACACTGCCATCTTTTGTCTCGAAATTTTCTTTGCTTTTCCACAAAAAAACATTATCTCCACCAAGTCGAGAGTTTCACAGCTACCAAAAATAAACAAAGCCATCCCATGGGCCTTCTTTGATGGGGTTGCTCAAGGCACTCCCTCCACGAGAGGTGCAAGGGGGGGATTACACTTTTCAGAGAACGATTCCCTTACCTTCTTCACTAGATTGGGAAAAGCAACAAACAACTATAGTTGGCTTATGGCCCTCTACCTTCTGCTACTTCTGGCCCTTGAAAAAAACATCAGGCAACTGAACATTTTTGGAGATTTTATGTTTGCAATAGAAGTTATGAAAGGCACACACGTCCTGAGTGCTTAATCACTTCTTTCAGTACTTGAGGAAATAAATAGATACTCTGCAGATTTTGTTGATTAAGGTTGGTTGTCATTGATGTCAACCCTTGAAGAAAGGCTGGTAGTGAATTCTGGTAGCACAAAGGTTTGGGTAATGGACCTAAGGTTGTTTCATGTATAATAGTATGAGTTTTAATATATTTGAAGGTGATAATATTCTATATGGATAGTACATGTCATGCCATTTCTAGTGGTATGTTGAACATCACATAACTCCTCAAGGTTTGAGACTTATGGACTTACGAAGTTGGAGGACCCTCATATGTTGGCTTGAAGCCCCAAAGGTCAAAGAAGTCAAAGAGCTTGCAAAGAAGAAATTATTATTTAAATGATAAAGTAAAGTAACAAATTCAAGAAGGATTATTTAAATAATAAAGTGAAGTGACAAAATCAAAGAAGATTATTTAAATGATAAAGTGAGGTGACAAAGTCAATGAGGAATATTTAAATGATAAAGTAATGGAGAATTTTCTAACTGTGGAAAGTGGTTAACCTTAAAAATGAGGAAAATAGGTTAAGTGACCTAGAAGATGGAGAGTATAAATAAGAGGTAAGGCTCTCTCATTTTACATTACAATTGAGTATATTGAATATCTATAGATGACTGAGGTAACCAAAGGATATCTAAGCCGAATTTCAGAGGGAAGGTGAAGAAAAGAGGGCCGGAATTCAAGGGAGGATAAATTATTTTGATGAAATTTTCTAAGGTATGTTATTTACAGGTCATCTCACCATTTTCACAATAAATTTTTTTCTAGAATGATTCTGACCGTGAGATTGATAGGCCAATGAGGAAACATATACAAGTATTTGTGGTAAAAAATTCATCTTGTGGATCATTGTATTTTTGGAGTTACACTCCGTGGAAAATAGGGTTTGTGGTTAGTCATGAAACTAGTCTAAAACAGGTGTTTTGGGTAAAAACGTCATAACTTCTTCATAACAGATCCAAATTTAGTAAGACAAAATGAGTTGGTTATAGTACAGTCTGTAGTATGTTGTGTAACATTTTTAGATCGATTCAACAAATATTCTATGCAAAACTAGTCATGTGAGACTAAAGAAAAGTTTGATGAAAATGTTAGTCTCTTGTTGTTAAAGTTAAGGAAGGTTTGCAGGTATGTGATCATATACACCAAGTCTATTACATAGTTACAAATCATATTTTGATGATGATATTGATGAGGGCTATTGGTTGAGGTACATGTTGAGTACATGGTTGAGACAAGTAGTTGATGAGTTGGCACATACATGAGGTGTATAGTTGATGATGTTGGTACATATTGATGAGTCATAGTTGATTAGTAGTTGACACGTGATTGGTACATACTTGGTACATGGTTGGATGCGCTTATTTATGGTACAAGTTGATTACAGGTTGATGCATGGTTGATGCACTTGTTTATGGTACAGGTTGATTACAGGTTGAGGTACAGGTTGATGCATGGTTAAGGTTTATTGGTACAATTTTACAGTGGTATATCTCACAGTGATAGTGTGACAGTGGTTCCATCATTCTACTTCTACTTCAAGGCGGTTGGACGGGGTAAGGACAGGTGGTTGTAGCCACCTTCCAGTTGCAGTCGAAGAACATAGGGGGTTGTAGCCTCCTTATGGTTGTAGCCAGAGAATTGGGGAGTTGGAGCTTCCTTCAGGTTGTAGCCTAGGAAACAAGGTGGTTGGAGCCTCCTTCCAGTTGCATCTGGAAAACAAAGGAAGTTGGTGCTTCTAATGAATGTAATTCTTCAAGACATATAAGAAAAAGCATTATGTGGTTTTCTCCCGCTTTGGGATTCCACGTAAAACATTGGTGTACTGTGTATGTGTATGATTGTTCATTTGTTCATTGTTTATTTACTCTACAGTTATTGGATGATAATGCTACATTGATATAACACTTGGATTATATGGTTAAAAATGATTAAATTTCTCTATTACTGATTCACCCCACCTCTCAGTAATCCAACAATTGGTATCAGAGCAGGTTCCTTCAGAAAATAGTTTAACCACTGAAAGGTAGATCATGGAGAACAAAAACTTATATAAAAATGGAATACCAGAGTCCAATGGACAGAAGTATGCATTTTGGAGCATATGGATGAAAACATATATACAGGCACAGGGATTTGAAATTTGGAAATCAATTGTAGATGGATACACAGCGCTAGCAATTTCGCCAACAAATGACAAAGCAGTGAAACTCGGTCAGAATAATTCCAAAGCCAAAAAGGCACTTATGAATGGTCTTAGTGAAACTATATTCACCAAAGTTGCACATTGTAAATCTGGTAAAGAGATTTGGGACAAACTTCAAAATATTTATGAAGGAGATTCAAAAATCAAAGCAGCAAAGCTTCAAACTTACAGAGGTCAGTTCGAACAACTTAAGATGAAGGAAGATGAGAATATTGCAGCTTACTTTTTACGAGTTGATGAAACATTAAATGTAATCATGGGATTGGGAGAATAAATCAAATAATATGTAATTGTTCAAAAAATTCTAAGATCTCTTCCTATGAGATTTGACCCTAAGATATCAGCACTATAAGAAAGATCAGATCTATACTCAATAAGCATGGACGAATTACATGGAATTTTCACAGCATATGAAATGAGAACTGAACAGGAAAATCCATATATAAAAGAAGTAGCCTTCAAAGCATCCAAAAATTCAAAACAAAAGGGAAGGCAAAAAGAAGAACATAGTAGCAGCAGTGACGTCTCGGAAGATGATGAAAAACTAGCCAACTTTGTCAAAAGACTAAACAAGGGAACCGACAGTAGGTATAGAGGTAAGCTTCCTTTAATTTGTTTTAATTGTGATGGTATTGGTCATTTTTCTAACAAATGTCCTTATAAGAAAAAGAGAAATGATGAAGGTTACTCAAAAGGCAAACAAGCATATAAAGGCAAAAGAACCACAAAGAAAGTTTTCAAGAAAAGCTTATGCACCAAAGAAGACATCTCATCATCAGATGAAGATGAAGTCAATGACAGTGAGACAGCAAGATTTTTATTCATGGTAGTAGAAGACTCTAATAAACAAGACTATGAAGAAGAATATGAAGAAGCCGAAGAAGAATATGAAGAAGTTGAAGAATAAATTGAAGAGGCAGAAGTTGATGACCGAGAGGAATTAATCTGTGTCATAGAATTTATCAGAACAGAAAAGAAGAAAAACAAGAAACTACAAGCAAAACTAGACAAGAAAGAAGACCTCAAGAACTAGAAAAAATGATCACAAATTTGAAGGTTCAAATAGAAGAAGATAAAAGAATTGAAGAAGCACTCAAAGAACAGCTAGAAGAAAAAGACAAGATCATTGGAAATTTGGAAGCAGAGATTGTCACATTAAAAAAGGATCTTCAAAAGAAAAATATGTAGAACAGTTTAAAAGTTTTGGATGACATTATTTGTAGTCAAAAATATCATCATGACAAGTCCGAACTTGGATACAGTCAGACAGAAAAAGGATCAAGATCCAAAACAACAAAGCAAGAAACATATCCAAAAAGCTATGCAGAAACAATCAAGGGGGATAGGAAGATTACAGGAACAGTTAACAACCGACAGATAGGCCTCCGGAAGAAGAAGAATTTATGAGAGTACCTCCTTTTAGAAGATCTTCAACTCTCAGGTATAAAACTATCTTTTTTGGTTTATGGTATGCATGTAATAATTTTGGACATAAAGCTGTGAATTGCAAAGCTAACAACAGGAACACAAACAACTTTGAAATTCATAGACAAAGGGGTTATCCAAGAAGGCCTAGTGAAACACAGAGAAGAAGTTACAACAGGTTTGAATCTTTGAGCACTGAAGTGGAATGTTACAAATGTAACAATTTTGGACACATGGCCAAAGATTGCAGAATGACAGTCCCTCCTAGAGAACCGCAACAGAATAACAACAGTCACAGACAGGAACCTCAGAAAAGGACATGGATAAGAAAGCAAGATCGGTATAGCAATGAAGAATGCACACTCGCTCTACAAGTTAAGCAGAAGAGACGTGGTTGGTATGTTGACAGTGGTTGTTCAAAACATATGACAGGTGATAGAGACAGGTTTCTTACATTAAGAAAGGAAAGAGATGGATCAGTCTCCTTTGGAAATGATGATTCAGTTAAAATGATTGGAAAAGGCACAGTCAGAATTGGGAACAAGAATACCAAGGAAAAAAATATTCTACTAGTAGAATATATGAAACATAATCTTTTAAGTGTGAGTCAAATGTGTGACCAAGTTCATAAAGTTACTTTCGATTCACAAAAATGTGAGATAAGAAAAGAAGGTTCGGGAAAATTGATTACTACAGCTGCGAGAACTTCAAGCAGCATATATGTATTAAGTGAAATTGGAAATGAAAAGTGGTGTTGAGGAAAGGAAGATGAAAGTTGGCTATGGCACAGAAGAATGGGTCGCATACATTTTGATAACCTTGTCAAAGTCAACAGAAGAGAAGCAGACAGAGAAATGCCCTAGATCACGAAACCAACCAACAATTTATGCAAGCATTGTCAACAAGGAAAGCAAACAAAGACCAGGTTCAAATCAAAGGAATATTCAACGACAAGACCACTGGAAATCGTGCATATTGATCTAGTTGGACCAATTGCAACAAAGGGTTTAAAAGGTGAGAAATAATTTATGTTATTAGTTGATGATTATACAAGAATGACTACAGTTTTTTTTCTCAAGAATAAGTCAGAAGATTTTGAAAACTTCAAGATCTACAAAGAAATGGTTGAAAATGAAATGGATTCAAAAATCAAATGCCTGAGATATGATAATGGATGAGAGTTCACTTAAAATTAATTTATGGACTACTGCAGCAGTCATGGAATAAAAAGGCAACTATTCGTTGCTAGGACACCTCAACAGAATGGAGTTGTAGAAAGAAAGAACATGACAGTATAGGAAATGGTTCGAACAATGCTAATGGATTCCAAATTGATAGATATATTTTGCACACAGGCAGTGCATACAACAGTTCACATTCAAAACATAGTAATGCTCAGAAACAATACTGACAAAACTCCCTACGAGATATGGAAAGGAAGACCAGCAAATGTCAAGCACTTCAGATTTTTTGGAAGCAAATGCTACATCAAAAGACAAGATGGAAAAATGGGAAAGTTTGAATCTCGTGTGGACAAAGGAGTACTTGTTGGTTAGTCAAGTACAAGGAAAGCATACAAGTGTTACAATATGAGATTGAACAAAGTTGTAGAAAGAATCAACGCAACAATTGATTAAACAGGCAGACCATAATCAAAGGAAGCAAAAAATGAATCAATGGAACAAGTTTTCGAAGAAGAAGTAGATGATGAAAAGGAAGTATAAGAGGAAGATGAAGAGAATCTGATAGAAGGATAAGAGAAAGTTCAACAAGTGCCTCCAAAGACACCTAGCAGACGAGTACAAAAGAATCATCCTTCAGATCAGATTATCGGAAACAAAGACGCATGAGTTGAGACTAGAAGAAGAATATGTTCAGCAGAACAAACACACCTAGCACTCGCATCTACAATTGAACCAACCTATCTTGAAGAGGTCGGCAATGATGAATTTTGGAACAAGACCATGGATGAAGAATTGGATCAAATGCAGAAAAATGACACTTGGGAATTGGTTCCAAGACCAAAGGATAAGAATGTTATCGACACAAAGTGGGTATACAGGAATAAATTGAACGAAAATGGACAGGTTACAAGGAACAAAGCTAGATTGGTTTGTAAAGGATATGCATAGGTTGAAGGAGTTGACTTTGAAGAGACATTTTCCATAGTTGCCAGAATGGAAGCAATCTGATTGTTTTTAGCTTATGCATGCTCCAAAAATATTAAAGTGTATCAGATGGACGTAAAATCATCTTTTTTGAATGGGGAACTTGAAGAAGTCTACATTGAACAACCAGAAGGATTTCAATTGTCAGAGAATGCAAACTATGTGTGCAAATGAAAGAAGGCCTTATATGGTCTAAAAGAGGCTCCTAGAGCATGGTACTCTAGACTGGATAAATATTTACAGTAGGCAGGGTTCAGAAAAGGAAGTGCAGACAGCAACCTCTACATCAAGGTAAGTCAAGGTAATATTTTATTAATTGAAGTTTATGTTGATAATATTATTTTTGGTAGTGATGATGACAGGTTAAGCCAGAAATTTGCAAAGGATATGCAAAATGAATTTGAAATGTAATTACTTAGAGAACTGTCCTTCTTTCTGGGACTTCAGATATGTCAAAGCAACCAAGGAATGTTTATTTCTCAAACCAAGTATATCAGAGAAATGCTAAAGAGGTTCATAATGGAATATTGCAAACCAGTTATTACTCCCATGCAAACCAATTGCGAGTTAAGCAAAGATGATGATTCAAAATCTATAGATTAGAGGCAATACAAGTCAATGATTGGCAGTCTACTATATGTGACAACATCCAGACCAGATGTAATGCAGGCAGTTGGATAGGTGGCATGATTTCAAGAAGCACCAAAGGAATCACATGTATTAACAGTGAAGAGAATTTTCAGATATCTCAAAGGAACAGAAGAGTTTGGATTATGGTATCCAAAAGGAAAGGATCTATCTCTTATTGCCTACACAGATGCAGATTGGGCAGGTTGTATTGATGACCGACGAAGCACTAGTGGAGCAGTGTTCTACTTGGATGAGTGTTTAGTATCATGGCTAAGCAAGAAACAATCATCAGTATCTTTATCTACATCCGAGGCAGAGTATATTGCAGCAGTAGCATGTTGTACACAGGTTCTTTGGATGAAACAAACTTTGACAGATATACAGGTTGAGTCTGATAAGCCCATTCCAATCTATTGTGATAATACAAGCTCCATCAGTATCTCAAAGAACCCAGTGATTCACTCCAAGATGAAGCGCATTCCAATCAAGTATCACTTTCTATGGGAATAGGTTGCAGAAAAGAACATCAAAGTTGAGTATGTGGGTGATCCGTTGGATCTTTTAATGACTTATGGTTGAGTTTTAATTTTGCATGCGCTAATTAACCATTTGAGAAAACTTAATGAAAGAATGAGGAAAGAAGAGGAATGATGACAGCCATATACATATATGCAGATCTGAAATGAAATAATAGACAGCAAACCATAACACGCAAATTGATAACGGAGTTCGGCACAACTTTGCCTATGTCTCTGGGCCTTTTTCTCTGTGGGGAGGCTTCTTTATTTCTGTTCAAGAGCTCAAAAATAAATCGTTGCAATGCCAAATGGCTACAAGATTGATCTGGTCATGTTCGTCCAGATCTCAAGAACCCTGCAAAGAAAATGGCACGCAAAACGGACATCCAGAGCTCCCAGAAATGGTCCAACAGCGTCTCCTCCTTAAAAGCTTCTCTGCATCAAAATGGATTTAGCTTGGTTTCCCTTCAGTATAACTCTTCTCTGACTGCTCCTATGGCTTCATAGCATCCAAAAACCCCTATCTGGGCTCTTTCGGCACCTCAATCGGTCGAAAAACGAAGAAGTTAGGCCTCCTGGAAGTCTTTCCCTTCAAGCTTGTTGTCATTGGTTCTACAAAACGCACCCTTCTTCATTAAACCTGGCACACACGCAATAAATAGCGTGAAAACCCAGCATCGGGCACAACCATGCCAACGATGCAAACCGTAGGATGGATAAGGGCGCGTCAGCCCCTAACCGCCTAGGCACCTGGGCATATGGGTCATAGGACCTCGCGCTATAATAAAGAGGCTAATCGTTTTAAAACCCCTTCTGCGCGCTCCAACTGTGGTCATATGTCACAATACAAAACCAAGGGCTAAGTTTAAAAACCCAAAATGCACGCCATACGAATATACATACACCCGCGGTCACATATATGAAAGCGCACGACCAAGGGCTGGGGCTAAGCCCCGGCCCGGTCGCGGCCCAAAACTATACAACATTTGACTTTAAATACAATCTGGCGCACATACATATCAAGGCATGACATGTGGTCCATTGGTCGGACGAACTTTGTGAAGGCGTTATACAGTGGGGGAGGTCCGGGAGTCGAACCCCACGGACTCCATAATTTTTAACCAATAAACCATAAGCCAATACCGGGGTGCCACATGGCAGCCCATGATTGGGCCACGTGGCACCTTACCATTGACCAACATCATGACACGTGTCACCTTCCGATTCGACCACGTCAGCCAATAAATGATTTCCACGTCACCTCTGCCATGTCAGCGTACGGTCTCCACATCAGCATGTACGGTCAAGCCACGTCAGCGTACGTACGGATTGTACGGACTGCACAGTCAGCAACCATTTTTTTTACCTGTTTGACGATTCGGACAGATCGCGATATCTTCTCCATACGGAGCTTGTTTGACAAAGTAAATATACCGTCGAAATCAGGAAGACGAGACGGACGCAATGGCATAGGTTTCGTTTCATTCCGAGCACTTTCATTTTTGAGCATTTTTCAAGCCCTGTCAGGCTTCTGGATCCGATTTCGGATCACACCTCCCCACAATAAGACCTTTTGGTCCCCAAAAGGTTACTAACCAGTCAACAAGCTCGGGATAGGACACCCGGCTTTCTCTCTGTCTCTGAACTCTATCCTGTGCACCTGTCTCATCAAGATCAACTGTAACACAATCATGACAACTGACAGTATATTGTTAGCCATTTGAACCCTGTTATATCTTACTGAAGCTACTATCATCCATGTAGAAAACATTGCTAATGACAACATCAAAAAGACGATTGCAAATGAACTGATATACTTGAAATATCTGCATGACATGAGCTTATCTTGAAGCAACTTATGATTGATTTTCCATTTAACAACCATGTCTTGTTCTTGCTTAAGATCAATTACTTCATTTGAAACAATTATTGGTTTGTTGCATGATTTCACTGCGTTCGTTAATTGTTCCATTGTTTGAAGTGTTTTATTTGCTTTAACATGATGAGCATGCACCACATAATCATGACCTTCTTTAGTGAATTGATATTGATTCTTTGTCCTGTAGAAGATTGTCTTACGATCAAATAAGTATGGACTACCTAAGATCATTCCACGTTCTCTTAACGACACAACATCACAAGTTACTTCGTCCACATACTTAGATGAAATTGCAAATTTGATTGTGCATTGTTTTGTTATGTGCATCTGATGATGATTGCTTACCCATTTAAGTGTGTAAGTCTTATGATGAGTTTGTGTTTTTAATCCCAATTGTTTAACCAATTCTTCTAAGATTAGATTAGATTGAGATCCACTGTCGATTAATGTGTCTATCTTAGTGTGTCACATGATTACCCTTATATGAAACAAGTTGTTTCTACAATCAATATCTTCACCATTTTTACCTGTCATACCAACCAATGAGATCTTTGACTCATCACCTGAATCTGATCCCAAGTCTGTGGGTTTTGATGTCGTTGCCACTGTTTGTGTTCCCTTCTTTTCTTTGAACCACTTTGGCCTCTTCTCGGG
>ML812982.1:25599-69076 GCA_009831015.1 Picea engelmannii | reverse complement strand
GAAGAAGAAGGAGAAGAAGGAGGTGTTGATGGAGGTGAAGGAGGAATATGAGGATGGTCCTCTTCCTCTTCACTTTTTCCCTTTGAAGAATCACCCAAAACTGGTCGCTTCCGTTCCAAGTAATCTTCATACAAAACTTTCACCATCTCCGACATAGCAAGGAATGTTTTCCGGAACTCTTTCTCATCCTGAGAAATCCCTTCTTCCGATGCCATCTTCTCGCTATGAGAAGATCTTTTTCTCAATCCAATAAATGGATTCTCTGCAACAAGCTCGCCTTCATCACGCTGTAACTTTTCCCTGGTTAACATGCAAAACTCAAATCCAAATGTCAACTACCTCTGATACCACTTGATCAGTTGGATCTTTTAATGACTTATGGTTGAGTTTTAATTTTGCATGCGTTAATTAACCATTTGAGAAAACTTAATGAAAGAATGAGGAAAGAAGAGGAATGATGACAGCCATATACATATATGCAGATCTGAAATGAAATAATAGACAGCAAACCATAACACGCAGATTGATAACGGAGTTCGGCACAACTTTGCCTACGTCTCCGGGCCTTTTTCTCTGTGGGGAGGCTTCTTTATTTCTGTTCAAGAGCTCAAAAATACATTGTTGCAATGCCAAATGGCTACAAGACTGATCTTTTCATGTTCGTCCAGATCTCAAGAACCCTGCAAAGAAAACGACACGCAAAACGGACGTCCGGAGCTCCCATAAATGGTCCAACAGCGTCTCCTCCTCAAAAGCTTCTCTGCATCAAAATGGCTTTAGCTTGGTTTCCCTTCAGTATAACTCTTCTCTGACTGCTCCTATGGCTTCAGAGAGTCCAAAAACCCCTATCTGGTCTCTTTCGGCACCTCAATTGGTCGAAAAACGAAGAAGTTAGGCCTCTTGGAAGTCTTTCCCTTCAAGCTTGTTGTCACTAGTTCTACAAAACGCACCCTTCTTCATTAAACCTGGCACACACGCAATAAATAGCGTGAAAACCTAGCACCAGGTGCAACCGCGCCAATGGTGCAAACCGTAGGACGGTTAAGGGCGTGCCAGCCCCTGACTGCCTAGGCACCTGGGCATATGGGTCATAGGACCTCGCGCTATAATAAAGAGGCTAACTGTTTTAAAAACCGTTTTAAAACCCCTTCCGCGCGCTCCAACTGTGGTCATATGTCACAATACAAAACCAAGGGCTAAGTTTAAAAACCCAAAATGCGCGCCATACGAATATACATACACCCGCGGTCACATATATGAAAGCGCGCGACCAAGGGCTGGGGCTAAGCCCCAGCCCAGTCGCGGCCCAAAACTATACAACATTTGACTTTAAATACAATCTGGCGCACATACATATCAAGGCATGACATGTGGTCCGTTGGTCGGATGAACTTTGTGAAGGCGTTATACAGTGGGGGAGGTCCGGCGGTCGAATCCCACAGACTCCATAATTTTGAACCAATAAACCATAAGCCAATACCGGGTGCCACGTGGCAGCCCATGATTGGGCCACGTCGCACCTTACCATTGACCAACATCATGACACGTGTCGCCTTTCGATTTGACCACGTCAGCCAATAAATGATTGCCACGTCACCTCTTCCATGTCAGCATACGTTCGCCACGTCAGCATGTACGGTCAATCCACGTCAGCGTCCGTACGGACTGTACGGACTGCACAGTCAGCAACCATTTTTTTTACGTGTTTGACGATTCGGACAGATCGTGATATCTTCTCCATACAGAGCCCGTTTGACAAAGTAAATATACCGCCGGAATCAGGAAGACGAGACGGGCGCAATGGCATAGGTTTCGTCGCATTCCGAGCACTTTCATTTTTGAGCATTTTTCAAGCCTTGTCAGGCTTCTGGATCCGATTTCGGATCAGTTGGCACAAAAGAACAAGTGGCAGACATCTTTACAAAACCACTTCCACGGGAATCCTTTGAGTATCTTCGCCAGAGACTCGGAGTTATTTCTACTCCAAAATGAATGCTTTTGAATGCTTATATTATATGTCTTAGATGTACACGAGGAAGCACCATAAAGAGGATAGTTCAGTCAGGGGGAGCAACCCCGGATGGAAAGATACATTTTCCATTGATGACAAAGGGGGAGAGATTCATCAGATGCAGATGACAGAGGCATGGTTCCAGGGGGAGCAATGGTCACAGAGATGTAGAGGACAAAGGCATGTTTCCAAGGGGAGCATGAGTGATATGACTTCAGTATTGCATGACATAATTTTAGTATTGCATCAAAGTGTTACCATCAATGCCAAAGGGGTAGATTGTTGATTAAGGTTGGTTGTCATTGATGTCAACCCTTGAATAAAGTTCGGTATCGAATTCTGGTAGCACAAAGGTTTGGGTAATGGACCCAAGGTTGTTTCCTATATAATGGTATGAGTTTTAATATATTTGAAGGTAATACTATTCTATATGGATAGTACATGTCATGCCATTTCTTGTGCTATGTGGAACGTCACATAACTCCTCACGGTTTGCGAGTTATGGTGTTATGAAGTTGTAGGACCCTCATATGTTGGCTTGAAGCCCCAAAAGGTCAAAGAAGTCAAAGAGCTTGGAAAGAAGAAATTATTATTTAAATGATAAAGTAAAGTGACAAAGTCAAGAAGGATTATTTAAATAATAAAGTGAAGTGACAAAATCAAAGAAGATTATTTAAATGATAAAGTGAGGTGACAAAGTCAAGGAAGAATATTTAAATGATAAAGTAATGGAGAACTTTCTAATTGTGGAAAGTGGTTAACCCTAAAAATGAGGAAAATAGGTTAAGTGACTTAGAAATGGGTTAAGTGACCTAGAAGATGGAGAGTATAAATAAGAGGCAAGGCTCTCTCATTTTACATTACACTTGAACATATTGAATATCTATAGGTGACTGAGGTAACCAAAGGATATATAAGCCGAATTTCAAAGGGAAGGTGAAGAAAAGAGGGTTGGAATTCAAGGGAGGATAAATTCTTTTGATGATGCTTTCTAAGGTATGTTATTTACATGTCATGTCACCATTTTCGCAATAATTTTTTTTCTATAATGGTTCAGACCGTGATATTGATAGGACATTGAGGAAACATATCCAAGTATCTGTGGTAAAAAATTTAGCTTGTGGGTCATTGTATTTTTGGAGTTACACTCCGTGGAAAATAGGGTTTGTGGCTAGTCCTGAAACTAGTCTAAAACATATGTTTTGGGTAAAAACGTCATAACTTCTTCATAACATATCCAAATTTAGTAATAAAAAATGTATTGGTTAGAGTATAGCCTGTAGTATGATGTGTAACATTTTCCGATCGATTCAACAAATATTCCATGTAGGGCATGCTCTACAAGGTCGCTCTCTAGAATAATCCAAAATTCAGCAAGGTATGTATTTCTTGCTATAACTCCTTTTCTGAGAAGTTCCAAGTAGTGACACCTGGAGGAATTGCATAAAACACATTGAAGAACATTGTGTATCAGGTTCAGATCTTTATTCATTACAAGTACATAGTTATGATTATTTCAAATTAGGGTTGTTGACTAATTCAAAACTAGTCATGTGAGACTAAAGAAAAGTTTGATGAAAATGCTCGTCTCTTGTTGTTAAAGTTAAGGAAGGTTTGCAAGTATGTGATCATATACACCAGGTCTATTACAGAGTTACAAATCATATTTGGATGATGATATTGATGAGGGCTATTGGTTGAGGTACATGTTGGGTACATGGTTGAGACAAGTAGTTGATGAGTTGGCACATACATGAGTTGTATAGTTGATGATGTTGGTACATATTGATGAGTAGTTGACACATGATTAGTACATACTTGGTACATGGTTGGATGCAATTGTTTATGGTACAGGTTGATTACAAGTTGTGTTGTACAGGTTGGTGCATGGTTGATGCACTTGTTTATGGTACAAGTTGATTAAAGGTTGAGGTACAGGTTGATGCATGGTTCAGGTTTATTGGTACAGGTTTACAACGGTATATCTCACAGTGATAGTGTGACAGTGGTTCCATCATTCTACTTCTACTACAACGCGGTTGGATGGGGCAAGGATAGGTGGTTGTAGCCACCTTCCGGTTGTAGCTGGAGAACATAGGGGGTTGTAGCCAGAGAATAGGGGAGTTGGAGCTTCCTTCGGGTTGTAGCCTGAGAAACAAGGGGGTTGGAGCCTCCTTCCAGTTGCAGCTGGAAAACAAAGGAAGTTGGTGCTTCCAATGAATGTAATTCTTCAAGACATATAAGAAAAAACCTTCTGTGGTTTTCTCCCGATTTGGGTTTCCACATAAAACACTGGTGTATTGTGTATGTGTATGATTGTTTGTTTGTTCATTGCTTATTCACTCTGCAGTTATTGGATGATAATGCTACATTGATATAACACTTGGATTATATGGTTAAAAAATATTAAATTGCTCTATTGTTGATTCACCCCCCCTCTCAGTAATCCAACAGATTTACTCACATCACTCTTACACATGTTTACATGAATCATAACTAAGAAGCGGACCAACTCTCCAAAGTTGGCATGGACTTGGGAAAAGGATGTTGGAAAGTCAAAGAAGAGAACCTGAATGGCACCTATGGATATCTTCACAACCCTTGGTACGCTCTCTAAATAAATATGCACAAAATACCTCTTTTGTTTTGTTATGAACTTTATGAACAACCATGTATTTATGATAGATATGTGACTTTTTTTATGTATATTTTTTTCGAACACACTGAACAATGAAAGACAAATCACCCATGGTATAGATGAGAGGACATTCCCCCTCCTTTTTTGAAATATATGAACTTTTGAGCAATCTCATAGTGCCTATCAAATAGAAGAATGCCCACCATATATAGTGATATAATTTTGTTTTTCATAAATAAAATTACTTATTTTTTTCTTTGAAAAAAAATCAATAAACACTACATCATTAACATCAAATATTCATTCTCGTACGGGGTGACAAGTGGCGAAGGAGTGCCAACTGTCCCCGCACTCAGCCAAGGTTTAAATGTTGGGCGTGGCTACCACATCACCCGTATTACGGATGGAGGGCCGCATTAACACCAGCTCTGCAATGGGAGGACTCCCCCCTCGAGCGAGCATTAACGAGTTAGGCCAGCGCGATGTTAAAGGTGGTTTTGGGTATTGGCAGTTGGATTATGTGTTTTATCTTGCTCCGGTCTCGGCTCTGCTCTGCGTCGGGAGGCTCTGGAGAACTGATGCGAGTGCCTCTGCCTGTGATTTCAATTGGCTTCTGCCCTCGTCTGTGTGTATTTCCGAGCTCAGCAACATGCCGAGGAAACGAGGTACGCCCCGGCGTGGGTCTGCTTGGTACGCCCGCAAGGAGCAGCGACAGCGAAGAGAGGAGCTTGAACGTGCTCTAGTCATGGCCACTTCTCTTCTGAGAAAGAAGGCTCGCGCCGAGGAGCAAGCTCTGCTCTCCACCATAGCCGAGAAGGAAATGGGTTGCAGCAGCATGGACACAGTCACGTTGGAGGGTGGCACTGAGCAATTGTATCCGGCTTGCATTGTTGAAGAGGACTTGACTCTGGAGGACTTGCCGCCAATGGAGATGATGAGCGACATAGGGAAGCTTAGCAGTGGGGACTGCAAGCACAGTGGGGAGGAAGCCGACCTTCCGGGCTGCATTGTGGAAGAGGTCCCCTGGCCGGAAATGGAGGATGCGTTCGATACTGGTGATGCGACGGCAAAGGAAGGTCGAAATGGTGAGCAGAATGAAGCGGGGCGAAGAACACCCTACGTTGAAGGTGGTGGCATGCATGGCCTTCTCCTCCGCGAGGAGCACCTGTCCTTGGTGTTTGAGCTCCGAGGCCACATGGCTGACCTGGAGCATCGGGCATACATCTTGGGTCAGCGCTTGGACGTGTTTCTCGATGCCTACTCTGGCGCTCCAGCTCGGCGGAAGTGTCCCCTCTGCGCTCAGCCCTTCGCCATCCCGGCTGGCTCCACGTGGAAGACAAATGAAGGTGACAGGTCAACAACTACCTAGGCTTCTCATGTCGTATGACTTTTAGTTTTATTCTACTGTTCTACGTTTTCTTAGACTTTGGGCACCTGTCCTGGTTTCCTTTGGGCAGGACAGGTGCCAATAGTTTATAGCTGTTATGTCTTGTATCTATGTTGGTTTCCGGTTTTCGGCAGCATTTTGGATGATTCAGACTCTTGACTATGTACATTTTGATACAATTTTTTGATAATACACTATAGCAGGCTCCCCCCTTTTTTATTTAAAAAAAAAAAACATCAAATATTCATAAATTAAAAAAAAAAAAACATTAATTTTTTTTTAAACATATCAAACAACATAAAATATATTCATTATTTTTAAATATATACGAACTTTTAAATAACATTTAAAAAGAAAAAAATTAATACACATTTAAACTAAAAATTCAAACAAAACATAAAATAAAATAAAATAAACATATTATTATCAATGTTAACATAAAATAAAATACTCTCACTCTTGTTAGTTAAATGTTAAAACATAAATAACTAAAACCATTAATTTAGAGAAATATGTAGTCAAAACCTAGGGAACCAGTTCGAAACTCGTCAACTTTTGTGGATCTTAAACTTTGGTAACCGGTTCGAATCTCGTATCCTCTTGTGAATTCTCCGGAATAAGCCTGGAGATCTGGTGGGTTTAGAAGGTGTTGTGGATGGTGGCCTTGATCTGAATCCGTGTTTTCAATGAAAATTTTCGTGGAAGAATTCGTATTTAAAATTAAGAGAGATGGATTTCCATGGGCAGGATGTGTTGTTTTCCATGAGCGCCAAACAACATATTGCATTTAATTACAAAATTTATACAGCCGCCCTCTTCTTTCTCTCGGTACCGTGGCATGATGAACTATTTTTGGAATTTTGTATTTTTTAATTAATTTTGGTTTTTGACGAATCCTTTCAAACCACTTCCAAGAAAATTGTCAAATCAAGGTCAGAAATATTTAATTTTGAAATTTTGAAAAACAATTATTTATTTTTCTAAAAAATCATTTAATACAAATATGTATAAAACATTGTCAATGTCTCTTATTGGATCTGTTTATTAGAGTGGTTAATTATGTATAATTTGAGTGTCCCAAGGGTTTTTTAGCAAGCTAATTCATTTATGCATTAAGAAATGCAACAAAAAATGTCAAACGGTAGAACTTTTAAACAAAGTCATGACATATTCTTCACTATAAAGTGCATTGGAAGAGGAGGCCTCTTAAGGAGGAGGTGACTAGGGTTTTGCAGTGGAATTGGTTGACTACTAGATTGATTCGTACAAGGGATTCAATATGTGTCAATTCCACATGTATTAGGTTTTGCTAACTCATTGGGGGCCATGAACCATAGTACAATTTTGTGGGGTATAAACCCTTGGAAGAAGACATTATTGAAATTATGTCAAAAGTGGATAAAAAACTTTATTCAGGTGCTAGCTAGGTTTTTAATAGTTCCCTTAATGGATCTCGTTATGGTCAATTATTTCCATCTAATACTTGGCAGGTGGGCAAGGGAAACAAACTGGATGTGGAGCAAGGATGTTTTGTTTCGGATCATAATGGTGGGTCTGGTGACAATGCAGCATCTGGTCACATTCATCACTCAGGGCTTGAATACAAAGCCTACCCAGTGGATGGTTTTGTGTCTCTTGTGCATTCGAAAAAGCTTGTTCTCAAACCTCTATTCTTTCCTTCATCTGGCTTTGCGGAGGGTGACCAAGGTTTTGTGGTATTCTTATGGATTTGGATGCCATGAGAGATGAGCCTAGTATTGGGGAGGGTAGGAAGCTACTAAGGGTTGAGAAGCACCTTCATCAAATATCGGGGGAGAAGGTACCGACCCCTCCCAAAAGCATAGAAAATGTGTGAAGAGGCGAGGTTCTTCCATCAACCTAGTGCTTCGAAAGGAGGTGAAATTGCATGAAGTAATTGTTAGAATATGAAAGATTGTGCTCATTTTACCATTGACAATACTATTGTCACCCAACAATAGGCCGAAGCCACCCTCCGATCACCTTAACCTTGACAGAGAATCACTCCAGAAGCAAACCCTAGGCTAGATAGCCAAACAAAGGGTAGCGCACCTTTCCCCAAGGATAGCACACCAACAAGAGTTGATCAGATAGTCCAAACCCTAACCAAGAGATAGTCGAAGCCAGACTTGATCTGTTAGCTGCAGCAGCTGCAATGGCAGCTCTCCTCAAACCTGCGCACAAGACTGGGCAATGTAGTGCGCACAAGTTGTTGCTCTGCAATTCTGAGACTGCCTGCTAGAATGAGAACTGGTCTCCTATATTTATACTAATTTTGGCTAACTGCCTGGGCCGACTTCTCATTCTGGGTATTTGTTTGTTCAATATATATTAATTCTTTTGGCCGACTTCTTTCTCTTGGAGGCTAATAACCTAATACAAGTTATCTTCTTGAGCCGACATGTCTTCTAGGGTTATTAGCCAACTCATTAGGGTTTCTTCTTACTTCTGGGGATATTCTATTCTCGTCGGGTCTACACGTGGAGGTAAATACCTCCTGCAGCTACCATAATATCAACACTCCCTCGTAGCTAGGGAGGTATTACAGGTAATGGTCTTGAGCACAAAACATACCATTCACCCGGTAGCATCAACATAGTTGTATAGACTATATCATGACTAAATCATGAGCACCATCATCATCGGTGTCATCAGCTGCATCATCTCTCGAAACCATACTCCATCTGAGTAATCAGGCATGATGCTGGAAAACTCACTCACACCACAGAGTGATACAAGAGCCATTCTTCTAATCTGGACATATGTCCTAGAAGAGTAAATGTTCTGAACCATTTTCCGTCTGGGAAATCTATGTCCTTTGATTATCCATCTAACTGATAATCATTTCCAATACTGTTGATAGTCTTCAAGGCAAACGGAACAAAATAGAACACAATTGTGTCTATCCATAGTAGTACATAACTACAATCCAGTGGTACACTACCACACCAAGTAACACACAAGTACTTGATCAGTAACGTATAGTCACAAACAGTGGAACACATCCACCATAGTAGTACATATCTACTGTCATACACTCTTCATAACAATCATCTGATATCAATCTGCATAGAAACAATGTTATGATATAAACTGAATCATCTGGGCCAATCTTTCACACATTTGTGAGGTCTGAAAGAATATCTGCCCTCAAAAGGTAAAACATTAACGATGAGTTGTCTGGACTATTCTTCTCAATCAAGGAAGATTAATTGTCTTGATTTCTGAGCCTGGACCATTCCCCACCCTGGGCCATTCCTCCAACACTAAACAAAGTGTAACCTAGAGAGAATGAATCTGCCCTAAGGAATGTCTGTCCCTGATTGTTGAGCTTGGACCATTCCCCACCCTCGGCCATTTCTCCGGCACTAAACAAAGTGCAACCTAGAGAGAATGAATACGCCCTAAGGAATGATTGTCCGGACCATTTCCCCTATTAACCACAAGAGGAAAAGATTGTCATGTACCAACCTCCAAAACAGACCATTCCTCATGTTAACCACAATGAGAAATCATTGTCCGACGAGGCGGGCCAGTCTTCTTGAGTAACCCTCAAGAAGAGAGACTTCCCTAGACCACTCCCCATGTTAACCACAATGGGAAGTCGTTGTCTATGGTACATCAGCAATCTGGACCATTTCCCATGTTAACCACAATGGGAAATCGTTGTCCGTCAGAAATCTCAATCCACTTTCCGAACTGGAAAGAATTTGCTCATCTTGGACCATTTTTCGAACTGATAAAATGAATGTCCAATAATACATCAGTGCTCCCTCCCAACCTGGGAGTCTTCCTTTTTCAATAAGGAAGTTGTCTCCACGAGCTCTAGCTTGAGTACGCAAACTCTTTCATCTTGGACAGAAGCTTTACCAAAAATGTCTGCTTATCTGCTCATTTGTGGAGATATATATTTGAGAAACACTTTCTTCTTTCTGGACTTCATCACGGATAATGTAATGCTTGACCTCAAATGTACTTTGGTCTGGAGCACTAGTTTTCTGTGAAGGCTTCAAGTAGCTTTGATCAATATAGTATATCATTGTTGGAAAAATGGAACATATCCATGTGGCGCTTCTTCTTTCATCATGAGATCCGATCTACTGAGTCATTATTTTGATACAATATCTTTGTTATAGAAAATCTTCACCACGCTTATGATGTGCACAGGAGGTTCTCCACCAAGTTATCTTTTTCCATCTGCATACAAGAGCCTCAAAGTCTTGAGGTTATTGTTCTTTGTTCAATTGCTCAGGAGAACAGTCTTTGCATTTATCTGATGTAGAACTCCGACTCATGGATGTTGCAGATGATATAATGACTCATGTAGAGATATGTCTGGTTTACTAGAACAAGTAATCATCATAGTCTTCTCCCTCTATATGGGAGAACCTCTAGTTCTAGATCTCGCAATGCTTTCATAAGTCTTCCATACACTGTTCTTCATCACGATTTTCAGTTCCTCTGCTTTATTGCTTTTAGTGAGTTCATATCAGGCTGGTAGTCTTGTGATTTTCGATACAATGACTGGTTGTTCTAGCTTCTCTTTCTTGGAATCTTCATGTTTCTTCCTCGTGTTTTTATTTAGCTCTTGGGTCCATGGAGTAGATTCCATGCCCTAAAGATTCCATTTCTTTCTTTCATCATAGGATCACGGATGTGGATGGACAACCAAGGATACTTTAAAGCTTCTCTTCGAAGAGGTCTTCTTCCAAGGTTGAACTGAACACGTACTGCTTTTCATGTTTGCTGCCATGGATATATACTTCATCATCTTCAATGGATCATAGGATTATCTCCCTCCTAATCCTTGCTTCATGTATGAATGCATGCTCTTCTTTTTGGCGATATATAATCGACTCCCTCCATCTAGGAGAGTCCATGCTTCCGTCATCATTCTTATTCTCTTCTACATAGTGTTATAGGTCTTTCTTCAATTTCCTCTTGGTTGCTGATTTCTTTCTGTCTTGCTTCTTCTAAGTCTCTTGTAATAGCTTCCACATGATGTATTTCATCCTTTCATGTGTATTGTCTGGCTTGTACAATGATAGCAATCCTTATCTTGTTGTTCTTCCATAGGTGTAGTTCTTTTTGGAACATATTATCTTCTAAGAGATAGATATACAAGATATGTATAGAGATTATACAAACAAGATATGTACAGGAACTAAGAAGAGTATTGTTACCTTCAGAATAAGAAATCTCTTTCATCCTGCTTGGTCTTCTTTGTAGGTTCCTTTTCTTCGACAACTGATGCTTCGTGTGTCCCCTTCCTTTTCTTTAGCTCAGGACAATGATCCTTGTAGTGACCATACTTTCGACAGTTGAATCATTGTACTTCTGAAATATCTTTCTCTTGATTTGGCTTCCTCCTTGAACCAAACTTCCTTTTGTTCTTGATATTCTTGAATCTTGTTGTGAAGGCTTGATCATCGTACCTCTTTTGGGGTTTCTCTTTTGCACTGATCCTTGATTCTTCTTGAGCACAGTAAGTCCAAAGTTTTTCAAATGTAGGATACTCCTTCCTTGTGTTCATGCTTGCGGCAAATGCATCCCACATCTTGGGAAGACCACTGAGTACTATGTTTACCAATTCCTTCTCTGAAATGATCTCTTCAATAGCTTGTAGTTGATATCTTAACTAGGAGATCCTCCCAAAGTATGATGTTATGCTATCATCATCATTCATCTTCATGTCACGGAGCTCATTCTTTAGACTCATTACTTGTCCAATGTTTCTGACTGAGAAGAGGTTTGTTAGGGCATCATACATCTTCCTCGATGAGTCAAGCTGGGAGATGTAGGGTATCAAGTTGTCTTTTATGGAATCCACTATGATACTCATGGAATTGATGTCACCGTCTTTGAACTTCTCCATAGCTGCAACGTTCTGCGGTTCCTTCTCTTTTCCTTCTTCAAGCTCTGGCTTCACGATATCCAACACTTTATTCTTGGCAAGGATGAGGTCAATCCTTGTCTTCCACGCTCTGAAGTTAGAAGCTCCATCTAAATTGTTTTCTGACTTCATGGAGTAAGTCATGGATGCTTTGACTTGGTCAACCCTAGATTTGACCAAAAACTCAAACTTCATGTCTTGGCTTGCTAAGAGTATCAGGAGATGCACTAGGCTAGGGTGCACTGATCTATCCAGAGATTAGGTCAATCCATTCACTTAAGGTTCCTCAACAAGAGGATTAGGTTTTCTGCAACTGCACCTGCTAGTAACCCTAGCTGCAGTGCTTTGGGGGTTGCTCTTGCTAGAAACCCTAGTGGCAGTTCTTCAACGAGCTCAATATCCTTATGGTTATGCTTCCTTCCAGCGGTTATACTGAATGAAGGAGGTGTGGGCCCATAACCTGTTAGAATATGAAATATTGTGCTCGTTTTACCGTTGACAATACTATTGTCACCCAACCATAGGTTGAAGCCACCCTTTGAGCACCTTAACCTTGACAGAGAATAACTCCGGAAGAAAACCCTAGGCTAGATAGCCAAACAAAGGGTAGCGCACATTTCCCCAAGGATAGCGCACCAACAAGAGTTGATCAGATAGTCCAAACCCTAACCAAGAGATATTCCAAGCCTTACGTGATCTGCTAGCTGCAGCAGCTACAATGGAAGCTCTCCTCAAACCTTCGCACAAGACTAGGCACTGCAGTGCGCACAAGTTGTTGCTCTGCAATTCTGAGACTGCCTACCAGAATGAGAATTGGCCTCCTGTATTATACTAATTCTGGCTAACTGCCTGGGCCGACTTCTCATTCTAGGTATCTGTTTGTTCAATATATATTAATTCTTCTGGCTGACTTCTTTCTCTTGGAGGCTAATAACCTAATACAAGTTATATTCTTGAGCCGACATGTCTTCTAGGGTTATTAGCCAACTCATTAGTTTTTTATTGCTTCCCGAAATGTTCTATTCTCGTCAGGTCTACACGTGGAGGTAAATACCTCCTGTAGCTACCATAATATCAACAGTAATGTCGATGGTGGAGTTAGTGGTGGTTGGTCAATTCCATGGTTGAAGGCTTGGGGATACAAATCTCAAGAATTGGGTACGAGATTAGTGGGAAACAATATTAGGTTACTCTCTAGTTTTTTATATCCTAACCAAGGATTGGATGGTCTTCATATTCTAGTTGTCGATGGATGTGGAGAAGACCATGTATTCCTACTACCAACGGGGTTTGACTCCTCTATATATGAGGAGGTGGACATTGTTTTTTATGCAAAGTATGAGAAGTCAGAGCTGACGTTGACTTGGGTCAAGTTATCAGGTCTCCTGATGAAGCACTAATCGCAGGACGTCTTCAATGTAATAGGTAATGCTTTAGGGCACTTTTATGAAGTTAATTTATCATTTCATGAGATGAGTCTAATGGTCATAGCGTGCATATTGGTGGTAGTAGATTTAAAAGAAGGGTTTGTCGAAAGAATTAAGTGTCTTGGATCAACATTTGAATTACTTTTGAATTCCATTTAGATGCATCTAGTTTCGTAAGTATGAACTTTTTTCCCTACATTGTAGTCTCCCAATACGGAAAGAAGTTTGGCTCAAGAAACCCTAGTTGTAGGCGGATCCAAAAAAGGTGGAAGGTGTGGGGACTAAGCTCGATTGTGATGATAAGGGGGGTCAAGGTGATAACTCCACACAGTTAAAAGTGGGTGTGGATTCACATATGGGTTTGGTGAGTGAGAAGGGCTATGTGCTACCTAGGAAGGAACATTCTCCAATGCATGTATAATTCATTCCTTCTCCAAAGGCCTCGAAGGTGGAAGGCCTCAATGTTGGTGGAATCTCTCCAATAGTTTCAAGTATGTATTTATAAAATTTGATTCCTCTACCTCTTGATTCTACTCTTTAAAATCACATTGTGTTTGGGTCATGGCATGATGGGAAGTGAGGGAATCAATTGATTAGGGGAAAGTAGGCACTTTGTTTGGTTTTCCTATCATAAACGAAAAATCCCATTTGTCTATTATTGATGAGGTCAATGGTGATTCCTCTTCTAAAACCTTCCATGCTCCCAATTCCGGGGATCTTAGTATTCTTGTAGCCAACGAGGAGAGTAGGGAAGGATCCTCGAGATAAAATCTTAGACTAAAAATGAAAGAAGGTCAATTGGTAGTTGATGGTAGAAATGAGGGTGGTTTGGGCCTAAATGAGGACATGGGAATCAAAGTTGCAAAAAAAGGTGGAAAGTATTTTATGTCCATAGCCCAGGAAAGGGATTTCAATTAGATTAAGGCAAGTAAACAACTATCCGTGGATGTGGTTCTTAGAGCAAGAATTTACATAGCGGGGGGTGAAAGATGGTTTTTATATCATTGAATTGTTGAGGGTTGGGAAGCCCCTCAAACAAATAGGCCCTTGAGAGGATTGTGGACACTCACAATCCACAAGTAATTTTACTTCGGAAGATTATGTCTAAAGGGGGTGGGTGGGGGGGAATTATGTTTGAGTTAGATAAATTCTTCAGTAGTGGGAGTTTGATTTCATAAATGCAAGGAGAAGATCAAGTGGTTTGGTCACTAGTTGTAATGAGATATCTTTGTTATGTAGTAATTGTTGGTCATTTTCATCAGGTTTGGATACAACACTCTTCTCCCAATTCCTGGGAAATGAGGTCACTTCTCTAAACATTTATGGGCCTTATTCAAATCCATTGCTTTTATGGGATGAGCTCTTCAGTTTGCATTCGATCAATTAGGGTTATAACATTGTGGGAGGGAATATACACTTTTCCTTGGGAAATTTGGAGATTTGGGGACCATCAGCTCAAGTGGATCCACTCTCATAAATTTTCTTAGAAAGTTGAAAGATGAAGGGATATATGATGTTGAGCCTGTAAAGCTAAATCCTACCTAGAAGAACAATATGGTGGGAGATGAGAGGATTGCAAAAAGGTTAGGTAGATTTATGGTTTCAAAATTGTGGCTTGAAGATCCTGTCAGGATTTGGCAGCGGGTAAGTTCAAGTGGTGAATCAGATCACTTCCCTATATTTCTTGAGTTGGCCTCAACGGGGAAAATAACCCTACTCCATTTAATTTAATTATAGGTGGCTAGTAGAGGAGGACTATGTTAAGATAATTAAAGATATTTGGATTCCATTTGAGGAGGAATGAAGAAATTCAATGACAATTCAATTTGAAAATAATCTTTAAAAAAAAAAGCAAGCCATTATCCCTTGGACCCATTCTAAGAAGGAAAAAAGATGATAAAGCTTTATCTAAGGTGGAAAAATAAATAAAGGATTTGTATAATAGTGAAGGGGTCATCTTTCTATCTGAGGATTCTAGGGATGAAGCCAAACTTTTGGAAGAGAATAGAAAAAATCTTTTATTGAACAAGGAAACAAACTACACACTCAAAACTAGAGCCCTTTGGCTCTCTTATGGTGATGAGAATACACACAAAAAAAAAAAAAATCACCATTATGCAAACCACCAAAAAACATCAATACAATTTGGAAAGTGGAGAGGAGTGATGGATCAATAGCTTCTAGTTTCAAGCAGATCACTTAAATGGGTGTTGATCACTTTGCAAGTATCTATAAAGATGAAGGTATGGCCACCATCGTTGAAGTGATTAAGATGTCTTCATATTTTCCTATCATTGTAAGAGGAGAAGAAAATGCATGCTCAATGGAAGAAGTATCCATGGAAGAATTGCACATTGTTCTACACAATTTTCAAAAGGACAAAATCTCTGGACCTAATGGATGGACAATGGAATTGTTTTCTAGGTTACTTAGATATTCTAGAAGGGAATTTGTTGAAGATAATAGAGGAATCTAGATCCTCTAGGAGAATTTTGGCTCCTTTTAATACAACTTTCATGACTCCCATACCAAATTTAGATAATCATGTATCATTCGAGGAATACATGCCTATCTCCCCATGCAATTGCAATTATAAAATTATTGAAAAGTTCATAGCAAGAAGAGTGAAAAGTTTTCTTGTCCATTTCTATTGACGGCTTGGTTTTTTCGAAGGTAGGCAAACAGATGAGGCAGTTAGAGTGGCTCAAAAAGGTCTTCATTCCATCAAAACTAGGAACATTAGGGAAATGGTGGTAGAGATAGATTTATCAAAGGCATATGATCATGTTAGGTAGCTTTCCCTGAAGCTAATGCTAATTCATCTATATTTTTGTGTTGCTTTTGCAAATTAGGTGATGAGTTGTAACACCTATGTTTCTTTCTTTGTTTTAATTAATGGTTCATCCACAAATTTCTTTAGACCAAAGAGGGGGTTAAGACAAGGTTATCCTCTATCTCCCCTACTCTTCCTAGTTGGTGCAGAAGGTTTGAGTAGGGAACTTTTGGATGCTAAAAGATCCGGTATTTTCAAGTGAATCAAGATAGGTAGTTCCTTTTATTTATCTCATCCTCTCTTTGTTGATGACATTTCGTTATTTTGTGATGGGACTAGAAGAGATGTGTAAAATATAATAGAGATAATAGACCTATATTGTACATCTACATGTATGACAATAAATATAAGGAAATATGGTATCTCTTTCATGGGAATTTCATAAGAAGACATGACTTACTTTTGTCAATTATTTTCATTCTTAGCAGTTGAATTGGGATCGGGATTGAAATATTTAGGATTCATTCTAAAAACTGATGATTATAAAAAAAAAACTAGAGATAGTTTATCACAAAAGTGGAAAAGAGAATTAACACATAGTGTCATTGATGGCTTTCTAGAGGTGACAGACTCATTCTGGTCAAATCAATTTTAGAAGCAATACATGTGTACCAGATATCTTTGGCACGGGTTCCTACAACTATTTTGGATAGGATTAAAAGGACTAGCTTCAAATTTGTTTGGTCAGGGTGCAAGGATAAAAGGGATATCCCATTGGTGTGTTGGAAAAGGCTAGCGATCCCAAAATCTTTGGGAGGTTGGGGTCTAAAAATCATGTTTCTTTTCTCAAAATCCTTAGTAGCTAAAAGTGTTTGGAGACTCATTCAAGATAAGGGATTATGGTGTCATGTAGTGTGGCAGAATTTTATTCACCTAGATTCTATAGAGGATTGGATTTGAAGGCCTGGGAACAATATTCAAAATGTCTCTATCATTTGGAAAGTTGTTGTCTTAGCCTTCCACTTGATAGGAAATTGTCTAGTTTGGGGTGTTGGGAATGGAATAAGGGTTAGAGGTTGTGAAGATCCATGGACGGGAT
This sequence comes from Picea engelmannii, assembly GCA_009831015.1. Taxonomy (NCBI): domain Eukaryota; kingdom Viridiplantae; phylum Streptophyta; class Pinopsida; order Pinales; family Pinaceae; genus Picea; species Picea engelmannii. The sequence goes on along the minus strand of ML812982.1, from coordinate 51,830 downwards.
GTGGTAATGGTTTCAGTATTTAGTTCATATGGCCTAAGTGTTGAGGAACAGAGGATACGCCTACCTTAGGTATATTGCAAACCAATAAATGATCATTATTTGGAGGCAATAATGGAAATAAGCTAATGAGGTTGGCTTTGTAGGAGAGGAGGCAAAGATATGGGATTCATATCTCTCAGTGCTTAGGTTCGACATTGTTTGGATCTAAGACAAAGAGGACAAGTTTATTTGGTCATCGAATCCATTTGGTAAGTATAATCCAAAAATGGGTTATCATGCAAGGTGATATGGGGATACAAGTTTGGTGGTGGAAGAAATGTGGAAGTTCAAATGCCCATCAAAGGCATAATAAGACACTAACTTGGGATGTGATACTAAAAATGAATACGTAAGGCCCTGGGAGGTATCCTCTGTGTTGTTGTGATGAAGAAAAAAATCATCACTTTGACATGGCTTGTTCTTATTCTTAGTAGGTTTGGAAGGAACTGGAGCATATAATTGGGATCAGGAATGCTTGGAGTGGTAAAACTATTAAGGAGAGTCTAAAGGCAATTTGTGGAAATATGAATGTCAAGGATTATAAGGCTTTACCTGTGATCATAACATGGGGTATATGGAATGCCATGAATGTCAACATCTTTGAGGGTATGCATATTCCTCCACTACAAAGTGCATCCCAAGGAATCACCATATTAAAAAAATTTAATTGAAATTAAAGAAAGCAAAAGTTGTAAGGAAGACAATTGAGGAGCAAATTGATACCTCTAGGTCCTAGGCATATTTTGACAGGGCTTCTCAAGGAGATGATAGGTCTTTTGGCGTTGAGGTTGGAATTTATCTAAAGGACTCACATTTATTAAAATTCAAAGCAAGGTTGCAGCATGGATCAAACAACTATGTTGAACTGATGGTCGTTAAACTAGTTCTAACTCCTGTTGTGGAAAAAGGTACCAGATTTCAAGTATTCAGTGACTCGATACTTGTAATTAAATGGCTTAATAAGAAATATGAGGTGAAATTTTTATGTTGTATCATTTGATGGGGGAGATTAATGGTATAGTTTCTACTTCCAGTTCTATCACTTTTCATCACATGTACAGGGAAAGGAACTAAACAATTGATAGTTTGTTGAAGGTATGTGTTCAAATGAAACATGGTTCATGGATGATTATGGAAAATGATGGTGGTGGCTTTGTATCTGAATATGTCTGAATATGTGCATCCATCATTTTATTAACAAGTTACTCTCCATATGAGTATGAATATCAAAGTTATGTAGTTGGATAACTTATCCATATTATGCACATAAATCTTTTTTGAAGTATTGTATAAGTGGACTATTTCTACTATTGAAGTGATTTTGGTTTTTTACTCAAACTCTTTTATGTAATGAGTGATATATGAGAGGAATATAGATATAGAAATTTAAAAGAATGTTTTCGATATAATCATAGGAGATAGTCCCGGGTTGAAAGGAACATACTTTGTCATCATCAACTTTAAGAGTGTTGAAAAACATCTGTAATATATAATATTGTACTTTTTAAAATAAAATTATTTTTTTCCATTAAAAAAAATATAAAACATTATAAAAAATATATTAAAAAATAATAATTTAATTTAAAATGATTAAAATAAAACTTACTTATTTGTAAGTATAATAATCTATAACATATTGTAAATTACCATTCTCATTTCTTACAATAATTATAATCATATATATAAATATAACTAATAATAATATAAAGTTTCATATTTTTACATAACTCAAGTTATCATTCTCACTCCTTGCAATAATTCTATTTAATAAAGATAAATGAACCCCGTATAACATCAATACAATACTATTTACCATAATTATATTTACTAAACATGATAATATATAACATTAACACAATAACATTTACAATTTTCAACATGATTATTTTATTAATATATAAATAATTAATCATCATACAAAGCTCTCTTTCATGTTGAATTGTAAAAATATTTTAATTAATTAAAAAAATGGAATATTTCCCTTTTTAAATTAATTTTATATTAATTAAAAAATAAATATTCAACATGATTTATTTTTAATTATATATTAATATTATATATATATATATATATATATATATATATATANTATGTTAAAATGTTATTTTCCATTTTAAACTATAAAGACATTTTATTTTTTTCAATACAATGAATATAATTAAAAATTTGTCAATTGGGTCTAGTCTGAGTGGTTGGGAGGATTGGTTATTAACCTCCTCACCCACCCAAGTTCAATTCCTATAAGTGACATGTATTATGTTGTAAAATTTAAAAATGAATCTTTCAAGATGATTTCATATCAATGAAAAATTACCAAATAACCAATTCATAAATTTTGTGCACGGTTCAATGCTCTCTTCACCTATGTTGGGTGTACAGTGTTAATATGGAGTCCCCATAAATTAATAGAACACTTTTATACATTTAAAAAAATAACACTATACAATTTTTTTGCTATAATAAAATGTATTTGATGTAATGAGTTTGCATTTTGACGATTTAATAACTGTAATGACATGTTTGAAAACAAGTTTGTCAATTTAGTCTAGTTTAGATGGTTGAGATGACGAATGTTATTCTCTCTACCAAGGTTCAAATCTCACTTGTGATATTTGTTTTTTATGTGTTGATTATTGATTGAGGTTCTTCGTGAGTAAATTGTTGTTGGGGCTTGCAATATACCAACAATCTCATTCTTGTTTGAGGGTAGGACGAATTGTATTTCAAGAAAAAAAAATTAAGAACAAGCTAGAAAACTACATGGACGAGATCTTATAAGCTCATCTTAAACTTCGATGTCAACTCTTTCCTTCTTTACTTTTATCTTTTATTACATTAGACATTAAATGTCATTATTTTCATTTTAGTTTACTAGCATTTCACTTCCAACATCATATGTGACACATTTTATTCATCTTGCGTTGTGAAGTGTACCTTGCGAGAGAGTAGATGAGGGGAGATTTTAAAGTCATAAAAACTATTCCAAGACACTAAAAATGAAGTATCTTAAAGTTTATTATTATGTTTATTATTCCAACATGTATTATTCACACACTCTTATCCATGCAACATGTTTTAGAGAGGAGGAGGAGGTCGAGAGAGCACATATATTGGTCCCATAACCAATCAATCATTATATTCATCCTACAACCAATCTATCATTATATTCATCCTACAACCAATCTATCATTATATTAATAGAAGGAACAATACCCTTATGGACACCTTAATCATTAAAAAATTATAATATGATGCCAATCATGCTTGAAGGGTATGGAATGGAGGCGACATAAACCGTAATTTATGAGGGAAAAGATGAATAGTTGATCGATTATAGCAATGACCCAGCTGAAGGTTTGAATATTTTTTAATACCTAGGTCCCTCTTCACATCCTCGGGACAAGGTTTATGGACCTAGAACTCACAACCTATAACACCCATAGAGGGTTTACAATCAAAGAAAACTTCCAACCCTAATCAAATGTCAATTTGTCTGATACAATAGGTCCTTTGTCAGTTTTTCAACCAAAATTGACACCCTCATATAGGGAGCTTGTGCAGAGAATATCATATGCATGGGTATTGATCAAACACCATTCACTACTACTGGATCTATATCTCTTGTCATTACTTTGGAATTTAATCCTACTCTTCTCCAACATTTATTCCCCAGTCTCAAACCTTGGAGAAAACAATGGTGGAACCCTCTATAGAGACACAAACTCGAGTGACTTTTGACATTATCTATGGGAACAAAATTGTTCAGGGCTCAAGGTTTATCCGTCAAGGTCTGGATCTTTGTAGCATCTTAGTTATTAGATTTTTTGCTTAGAAGGAGAATGCAAATAATGGATATACAAGAAGGAGGATACCACACAAGATTATAAACAAGAAAGTATGGTGCATGAGAATGGTTGTTGGGGAGGAAAAAGATCCTTAACCTTCTAGGAAAAACCCTAATTGACCGATTCTTTGGTTGCAAAATCTCAAAGGCGAATCTAAATCATTATCTACAGACCCACTAGGATCCACTTGTGGTTATAATCCTACCTTTAACCTCTTGACCAAGGGATGGATTAGCTTTTCCTTCTGCTCGAAGAAAGATGCAAAGGCCATTTTATCTAGGATATGGTTTTGGGGAACAACCTACTTGTCATTGAAGTCATAGCATCCTATCTTTGACCCTTGGGCAGAGAAGGCCACGAGGACTCCTATCTAGGTTAAAGTACATGGTTTTCCCTTGGAATTTTAGACAGTGAAATTCCTTACTGAGCTAGGGAATAAAATATGCAAAACCATCCAGGTCGATGACTCATTCAAAATTAATTGTGGTCACATTGTTGTGAGACTTCTTATGGATACTGACACTGGGGAGGGCTTTGCACGTCCCATTCTGATGTGCACAATATCACCTACATGGTCATATTGTTGTTGAGTACTAAAGGCCTTTTATCATATGGTTCTAGAAGTAGAAGATTCCTACTTAGACTCCTCATATGAGTAATTGTTCTATATGAGTAGATAGATTCATGTTCTATATGGAATTGATGACTCTCCCATGAGCCAGGACATAGCAGAAACTACCCTGGCCTTTGATTCCACTAAAACGTCAAGAGAACTTGAGGAAATGATAGGGCCTAAAGAGACAAAGGGGATATCAACTCCCATTGTCCCTTCCAATTGTGATATCACACATACAGTCCTAGTAGCCCCAACTAATGACTCTTTTACACCTTTGGAGATCGATTCTCTGGGAGCTAGAGATTCAAAGGTGATCTGTGTTGAAGGATCCTTTGATCATGACTCGGGTAAGCCTACTTCATTTAATTATGTTGGTAATTTTACCAAGGATTTGAATATATCTGTCATAGCCCACTCCTACTAAGGATTTTAAAATTATAAAGAATAAAAAACGTGGGGAAAAAAATAAAAAATAAAAATGCCTCTCTTTTACTCTAAGTCGATGAGGCACATGTCTTTAAACACTTCCTCTAGTTCTGGCACTAGCCAGGAAGAAGGTATTTTAGGGGAGGTTTGGATATCTAGCTCTGAATATGATGTATCTCATACAAATAGGGGAAGGGGGGGATATCTACTAATATCAAAGACGATGGATGTTAATAATCCTGAAGATTTGTTTAGAGGGTCAGGCTTGGATAACCCTAAGGAATTCATGACCATCTCTCGTGGAAGAAAGTATTTTATACAACATGCTTGAGAGAGGGTTCTCCTTTAGGTCCAACATTGAAAACAAACACTTCTCACTAGGGTTCTTAGATAAAATCAACCCCAAAATCCAATTCCATGATGATCACCCTCTCCTTTAATATATGTGGCCTAGGTAGCCAGAGTAAGAGGTTGGCCCTTTGCAAATTGATTGAAAATTTAAAACCAAACATTCTTCTAATAGAAAAAATGATGGGTAGGGGGGACTCACTTATTCCTAGCCTTAAAAAATACTTGTTTATTGGAACTTCACTTCAATGGAATCTGCGGGGCCCTTAGGTGGTCTAATTATTGGGTATAACTCCACTCTAACATTAACTAACTCCTTTGTTATATGTTCAGGACTGTGCACCAAATTCATGTGTAATAGTCTTGGACAATCCATCTTGGTGGTGAATGTGTATGGTTTGTATGGCGATAAGTAGGCTTACTGGGAGAAATTATTTTCTTTAAAGGTGGTCCTCAAGAGGAAGGTGATTATAGGTGGTGACATGAATTTCACTTTGAGTAGGAAGGAGTTCTAGGGCGACATAGTTAGGGTCGATCAAATGTTTGATATCCTCCAACACCATTTTGAATCGCTTGGGATAGTGGATGCTCAACTCATCACTATAAATCCCACATGGAGGAACAATAGAAAGGGTTGGAATAGTGTTTCTAAGCGGCTTGACAGGTTTCTGGTTTTAGATATTCTTTTGTAGTTGGTGGACAGATACCGATTGTGGGTGGAAGTTGGTGGCATTTGAAACCATTTCCCTTTTCTTATTCTTCAATTGGATCTTAGGGATACAAATATTTCCAACCCATATAAGTTCAATTTGGGCTAGCTAGTTGAAGAAGACTTTCAACAACTAGTTAGAGAATCCTGGAGGCCTTATGATGGAAACATAAATCTTTCGGCGAGTGAACAATTCAAACTTTTTCTAAAACTGGTAAAGGAAAAAGTGGTTATGTGGTATGTCATAAGACACAAACTTAAAGAAATATTGTTGGTAGAGATCGAAGAAAACATCAAAACAATCTTCCAAAATAATAGCACTAGCACTTTCGACGATGAGGAATTGTGCAACTTAAAGGACCTCAAAGATCGTAAAAATAAATTATTGGTTGATAGGGAGCAAGAATGGCACCTCAAGATTCGGGCGACCTAGATTGAACTCAGAGATGAGAACACCAAGTTCTTCCATTATTATGATAGGCATAAACAAAATGCTAATGCTATTTGGGATCTGAAGGATGGGGATGGACAAACAGTGAGAGGTCATAGGGGCTTAGCCAACTTGGGGATCAAATACTTTGAAGGCATCTATAAAGAACTAGATAGAAGTAATATTGATAATATCATCAAATTAGCTTATGATTTCCCTCATCTTGCTTCTAATATAGACAATTATTTCTTTGACGAAGAAATCACTAAGGTGTTGTTGGCAATGATGTCCTCATTCCAAAAGATAAAATCCCTAGACCATACAAATGGACCATTGTGTTTTACCTAGGATTTTTCAATCTCTTAGGGGACAATATACTTAAGGTGGTCAAGGAGGTAAGACTAACAGGCAAAGTTTTGGGATCTTTTAATACCACTTTCATTGCTCTCATTCCAAAGGTTGACAAGGTTGACACGTTTGGAGGTTTTTGACATATTTATTTGTGTAAATGTATCTATAATATCATTTCTAAGGTGGTTGTAGTTCGATTAAAAAAATCTATATCCAAGGTTATCTCTAATGAGCAATTTAGGTTTCATGAGGGTAAATTTATTCATGAGGCAATAAGTACTACGTAGGAAGCATTGCATTCAATCAAATAGATGAAACTCTCTGCTATTGTTATGAAAATATACCTCTCCAAATCCTTCGATCACACTAGTTAGTTCTATCTTAGGTTGTTGTTGATTCACATAGGGTTTACACTTCTAGTGGTAAATTAGATCTTGGGATACATCACATCTATTTCTTTTGCAATTTTGATCAATGCAGTTGTTATGTCTTCTTTCTTCAAACCAACTAGGTGATTACAACAAGGTTTCCCTCTGTCTCTGTACCTATTTATTTATGCACGAGAAGGTCTAACCAAGGATATATTAGCTACTTATAGGGAAAGGGAATATACTTGGTATTAAAGTAGGGGGTCTAGAATATATCATACATTTATTGTTTATGGACGATGTGTTAGTTTTTTCCTGTATACTATTAGAGAAGCCATGATTTTCCATGAAATATTGTAGTTATTATATAAGGTGATCGGCGTGGAGATAAATCTTACAAAATATTCCATCAATTATATTTACTTGTGTGATGTGGTGACACAAAGAGACATTGTTTTTTCCATTTTCAACTAGTATACATGTAAGAGGGGTCGAAGTATCTAGGATTCATTCTAAATCCCATTGGATATGGCATAAAACATTAGGGATGGTTGGTAGGCAAGATTGGACAAAGAATTCACTTTTAGTGCCACCACTAGTTGTCTTAAGGAAGCAGATTGACCCTCATCAAAGAAATTTTAGAAGCTATCCTCGTCTATTGGATTCTCCTTGCTCACATCCCAAAGAGAGTGTTGGAAAAAAATCACAAACTATGTAATGATTTCCTATGGAGAGGTAATAGTGACAAGGTAGGCTTCCATATGGAAAGATGGCAACTTACTGCAAGTCTAAAACATGATGGGGGTTGGGGATTAACATATATACCTTTTGGAAATTCATCGACAACTAAAGGACTATGGATCCTACTCTCTAAAGATGGGCTTTGAAAAAGAGCTAGAACATAAAAATATCATGCACCACTTTCACTTTTAGACTAGATTATGTCTCCAATTAAAAACATCAAGAATGTGTCAAATCAACAAAAATCCCTTGTTCTAGCATTTCCAACCATCTAAAAACACCTTGCTTGGAAGTTTGGGAATGGATCCATTGTAAGAATTGGAAGGGATGCCATGATGAGTTGTAGAAAAACTATTTTCTTCCTGAAGAAAATGATTTAGTACTTACATGAACTCGGTCTCGTCGTATTGAATCAAGTTGCAAATGAGGAATGAATGAGTATATGAAAATAGGAATAGATGATCACTCTAAATTTGGATTTATATGGCATGTATGCTAATCTTTAGACCAGTTATATTGAGGAACTAATATTTGAGCATATCAAATTGGTAGATACGCATGATGAGATTATTTGGAATAGAAACAAGGTAGCTAGTTCATATTCAATTAAACTCTTATATGAGGTCTTGCTACCTCCTGATGAAGGTGAAAAATGTTGGCGGTGCTCCCAGATTTGGAAGGTGAGAGCCCCCCCAAAATTAAGGTATTTATGTGGCTCACTCTCATGAACCACATTCTTACTTGGGACTTACTCACTCAAAAAAAAATAAACTTGGGCCTGGCATATGTTACATATGTAAGAATGAGGATGAAAATGTCTCACATTTATTTACTTCATGTCCTTTCATATCTCAGGTATGGAAATATGTATGTCAATGGCTTGGTATTAATACAATGTGGCAAGGTGGTTCTATGGAGGAAGGATTGAATTTGTGGATCCAAAGTCTAGATCTAACAAATTACAAAGTTTTTCCTTTCATTTCTTGTTGGAGCATCTGGTTGGCTTGCAACTTTAGCTTGTTTAAGGATAGAGTGTTACAAACATTCCAAGTTTTGGCACAAATTTGCACTATTTCTCAACATTATAAATCTTAAGAAAAAATTTCAAGGACAAGAAACATTGTGGAGTTAGTGGTAGATAAGACTACTTGCAAGGGATTTTTTGATGGGGCCTACCAAGGCCCTAAATCCACTCACATCATCAAAGGCGTTCTTCACTTTCATGATCAACATTAAAAATTCTTTAAACAAATGTTTGGAGAGGATCAAACAACAAGGATGAACTATTGGCACTTCAAGTTAACTTAAAGTTGGCTTTGTCTAAAACTATTTCTCTATTGAATGTATTGGGGGACTTATTACTGGTTATCAAGGGGTTGAATAATGAATAGATAATTCATAGCATTTAACTTCAAGCCCTTGTTTATAAGAACAAGATTGTCACACAACAGTTTTCAAAATTTTCATTTACACATGTATATAGAGAAATGAACATTGTTGTTGACGTACTATCAAAGGAAGGATTGGTGTGGGCCCCTAGTTATCTATAACTGAAATAATATAAGGAGGGATATCTCACAAAATATACTATGGATATTTAATCCTTCTACAACCATTTGTTTTATTTCATAAAATCTCAGACTAATGTATCTTTCATATCCTCTTTGAAGTAGACTAGTGAAGGGATTGAATAGTTATGAGAAGTAATGGAAAACATAAAGATTTTTTATGGGTGCTATTATAAACAGAAAATCACATGAATTATGGTCTAACATGTTTCCAACTACACTTGGCAGTATAAAAAGTCTTTTGATATTCTCCTGATATACTTATCAAAATCCAACTTCAGACTTACTAGCATAATACTAAAAACACCTAAAGAATATATTTTTAGTTTTCACTTAATAAAGAAAAATATGGGGTGGCAAGTGTGGGAGGGTTTATTCTTAACCTTAGAGGGACAATAGTTTATACCTATGGCTAGAATCTTGGAATCTCTTCTAACAATCAAGTTGGAGCCTGTGTTATTTTGCAAGGCTTGAATCTAGCCAAAAACCTTCACATCACGAGCTTAATAGTGGAGAGGGATTCCAAAATAGTAATAAGGCACTTGATCTTTGGCTCAATCCTGCTAGATTCTTAGCTAGCATCAATGATGGAGAGGATAAACGATGCCAAATATTCATTCGCAAATGTGAAATTCTATCACATATTGCAGGAAAATAACCCAATGGTGGATCGTCAAACCAACCTAGCCACATGTCAAAAGGTTGGGACAATCATTATTAATGATAAGGAGTACTTCCAAGCTGTCCCATGATAAATTAATGAAGAGTCCACATAATATCCAATGAAGAGGGAACATGGCCCATTGCATGAAATACATCCCACATGGCATCACACAAACATATCTCCCATCTCTTTGGTTAATGAATGACCTACTCAAGTGCAGCACTAGCGAGGTGAAATTATGGCTTTGTGTCTATTTTTTCGTAGGCATTGGCAATAACATTTCAAGTTCGGTTGGGTGTATGCAGGTTTGAATTCTCGTGGGATGACTCTAGTGCTACTTAGTCTTGGCTCTTTGAGGCACCCAGCTTATACCTTGGAAGAGCTATTGTGATATCAGTCAGAATTCTAAGTTTGAGGTTCAATGTCATTTTCTTTGAGCCTGTGTTTGAATTTATAGTCATACCCATGGCAAGGTTCATGTTTAATTGGAATTTTGGTTGGTTCTTTATCTCCTCCCTGTTAGCATCAAGGGTTTCGTCTTGTTTTACTTTGAGTATTTCCAGCCATCGATGCATTAGTCATGGTTATGTTTCAAACTATGCTTCTCTGATGTTGGATTTGTATAGCAAGCCTGGTAATTATGGAAGTGTAGGTATCTCCTTCCTGCTCCATGACCTGTTTAAAAGTGACAAGAAGATGGATTATAAGGAACTAAGAGAGACTAGGAGGGCTCTGCAACGACATGAGGAAACTCTTGTGGATCATGACAACATCCTTTGCTTAATAACAGAGAAAACTTTAGTTAAGAAAACCACTTCTAACTCCCATATTAAGGTCATTGTGGGCATCCTCCTACAATAAAAGAGGTGCATAAATGTAGTAGAGACTAAATTAAGGGAGCTACGCCACTTGGTTGTTCAATTGTCTTTTGGGAGACACTCTGCAACTCACACCCAAGTCCACTCTACAAAATCAATCCTTGGCTTGCCGGTGAAAGACAATGAAATCGATCATCTCGTAGCCTAGGAGAAAACAAGGAAAATAGCTATGAGGCTAACGAAAGAATTTGAGGATGAAGCTACAAGTTGACTCACATACTACTTCCTAAATAGACATGTTTTTCAAAGTTCTTGGGCTTTTAGGTTCTTTTTGTCAAATTTATACTACTAAATACTTTAGAATAATGATGTATCTGAAGCTAATCTTTATATACAACCCTATGTTGAAACATTACATCCTTTTGGTGTGTGAACTTTTGCTCAAAAAAAAAAATTGATACATATCTATTGTGAGTTCTACTGCATCTTTTAATTACTACAAATCCTCCAATTTCAATATATATATATATAACTTTGTAAACACTCATTTCACATAAATATTATAAAATGTTATGACTTGGACACTTTTCTCTCCATACAATAATTTTAATATAAAAAAACTACTAAAATGTAATAACGGATATGGAGATGTGGGAATACCTCTAACGACAATGATCTTGGAGCAAGAGCATAATTGACATTTCACCCAAAGGAGTGCATATGCAAAAATTGAGCACTACACTCCTAAATCTAGACTCCTCCCTCACTTAAGAAAAAAGAGCAAAATGGTATTCTAACAATTAAGTATCCTCATGTATTAATCTAAATATATACAAAGTGAGTAAGATGCACTATTATTAATCCATAATTTACCTAAACTAACAATGTGAGTAAGATGAAATAATAAATAAATAAAGACAACTAAGAAAATGCCAAATCAAAATTCAACTTTATTTACGAATCGAATAGTTATAGTCTTAGTCCTCTCATAACCACCCGTCGTGCTAGTCTTGAAGGGATAAGATGATGAGACTTTAGCGAGGCTTAATAAGAAAGAGAAAAGGTGAAGTTCCCAAGAGAGACGACATCAAATATAACCAAAGAAGACTCACAACATTAAGATGTAAGAGTCTTGAAAACAAAAATTTAAGATAACAATATGAGAGAAGAAAATCTCACATAAATCCCCTACAATACTTGATCACTTCACCATTGAATGATCAGCATAAAACTTGTTTACTAGATCATAAGATTGTTTGAGTGTTTGATTTCTAGATGTTTAGAGTAGGTTTACCCACACCTTTTATAGAACTATGACAATACTAATATCATCTCTAGCAAGTTCAAACCCTATGGGGAGTTCGTTAACTATAATGAGCATTCTTGCTCTAGGTTTGCTCTAACGAGAAAGAGATTTCAAGTTCTAGTAACACATATTGCAATGTACTTAACCCCATAAATTCAGAGCAATCACAAATAATGTAATAGAACATTAGTGCAAAAACAAAGACACAAGAGAAAATAGATAAACCCTGTGAAAGATCTCTTGTATTAATGATATTTAAAAATAGAGAGCTACGTTCACTTACCTCTTCAAGGGGGAAACCTCCTAGAGGAAAGCTCCAAATACAATAACAAGTCTTCACAAAACATCGCATAACGTTCTACTCAATATATAGATATCAATAGAGAATCTTAACTACATGCAGTCCCACTTATAATAAGGACTTACTTAACTAATTTGGGCCTTATTAATAAAAATGACCCTTTTTACAATGAATGATTATTAACTAACTATTTAGTGGGCCTTATTCAAGGAAGGTGTCCTCGTACATCAATAAAGTATTTTAAGTAAGGGGTTGGGGTAGGACCCTAACATGCCCTCCTCCTTTGAAAGAAACATCATCCTCAACACTGAAAGGTGAGGAAATTGTTGTAGAATCGTTGTCAGTTCCCATGTGGCATCTCCTGCTTGCATATCTTTCCACTGGATCACTACTTCACAGATCTTGCGTTGGTGCAACTAACCCTCTCTGGTATCCAATATTGCTTATGGTTGGAGCCAAATGGAACCTTCTTCATCAAGTTCTGGTAGGTTGGTATGCACTTCGCAATTTGATCCCACAACCTTCTTCAAACAAGACACATGAAAGACTGGATGAATCTTGGAGTAGGATGGGAGAGCTAGTTTGTAGGCCACCTACCCAATGCGTTGTTGATCTGTTAGGGATCGTAGGACTTGCAATTTAGCTTCTAGGGAACTATATCTTTGAGTGATGTTTAATTATAAAGTTGTAAGCAAAGAAATGTGTGATCCCCTTTAACAAAAGAACGTTCATATCCATGTTGATCAACTTGTTGTTTCATTCGATTTTGCACCATAACCAATTTTTCCTTGAGAGTACGGATAATGGTTTCTCTAGCGTGAAGTGTTTTGTCCATTGCATAAACCTTGGAGGTGCCTAGTACATAGGATGCCACTTACAAGGGTTTTGGGCCATAAATAGCTTCATACAATGTCATTTTTGTAGCTCCATGATAACTGGTATTGTACCACCATTTTGTGAGGGGAAGCCAATGTGGCCATTGGTGCGTATTTTTAGAAGCAAAGCATGTCAAATAGGTTTCTAAGCACTTGTTGACCACTTATGTTTGGACATCAGTTTGGGGATGATATGCAGTGTTCATATTCAGTTGTGTACCTTGAAGTTCAAATAGCTCCTGCCAAAATTTCCTGGTGAATATGGCGTCCCAATCCAAGACAATGGAAGTGGGCATGTCATGTAACTTAAATATATGATCCATAAAGACTTGGAAAATTGAGGAATGAGTGAAGGGATGAGCTACAACATGAAAATAAGCAATTTTTGAAAGACGGTCAATAGCCACCATGATGACTAATTTGTTACCCGATTTTGGGAGTTCCACAATAAAATCCATTGAGATGTTGATCCACATCTATGTTGGGATTGATAGTGGATGCAATGCCCCTAGCATCTTCACTTTCTCTCCCTTGTTTCTTTGGAAAGTGTCACGAGATGCTATGAAATCATGGATATTTATTTTCCTTCCTTCCCGAAAGAATGAGTGCTTAGTTCTTTCATAAGTTTTATGAAAGCTAGAGTGACCTAATATCGGTGATGAATGTAGCTACCCTAAGACTCATTGTTTTAAGGCTGAATATTTTGCTAGGAAAATGCACCCTTTATATCGTAATGCACCTTGTTTCCATGTATAACCTTTAGGTGGGTTTGGATCTGCATGAAGTCGTTGGATGAGTTGCCTTAAAGTACTATTTTCCAACCATTCCTTACAGGCTTCTTCGAGCTATCCTAGACTTGGTAAGAATAAGGCAAGGAGTGACCCATCCTCTCAAATTACTTGGATAAAGCATCAACCAAAACATTTTATCTACCCTTCTATATGACCTCATAATAATACCCCAACATATTGGTGACCCACTTATGTTGCTCTGGTGAAGACTGTTAGAAAAAGAGATGTGCTCGTTTCACCGTAGGCAATATCTCAATATTGTCACCCAACCATAGGCACAAAGGCCACCCCGAGCACCTTAACCTTGACAGATAGAATAATTTTGGAAGCAAACCCTAGAACTAATAGCCAACCAAGGTAGTGTATCTCTCTCCAAAGCTAGTGTTCAAAGTAGAAGGTCCAAAACATAACCAAAGCAGAAAGTCCAACCCATAACCAAAGAGCAAGTCACTACTGCAACAGCTGCACCTCTACTCTAGTCATGTGCAGCACTTGTCCTTATGCAATTGTGAGAGTGAGTGTGAAAATGAGCTCAAGCGCCCTCTATTTATAGTCCTCCAAGTGACCTAATTGGACCAACTTCTTCTTCTGGAGGCTAATAGCTTAATATAAGTTATTCTCTTGAACCGACTTGTCTTCTAGGGTTATTACCCAACTAATTAGGGTTTATCTTGCTTCCCGAAATATTCTAGTCTCATCAAGGTTACACGTAGAGGTTAATACCTACCATAGCTACCGTAATATCAACAAAGACAACCATTGTTTGAGGAAGTACTTTAGACTATTAAAGGTAATGGTCTTGAGCACAAAAGAACCATTCAACGGGTAGCATCATCATAGCCACATAGACTATCTCATGATCAAATCACGAGCATCATCATCACTTTCAACTCGATAGTCTCCATGGCAATCAGAACAATGCCATCTAATAGAACACAACTGTGTCTATTCATAGTAGTATACAACTACTATCCAGTGGTACAAAACCACTCCTAGTAGCACACTGCTACTAACCAATGACACACAGTCACTACCAGTGGATCACATCCACCAAAGTAGCATACAACTACTATCTAGAGACATACAATCTCTACAAAAATCATATCATCTGATATCAACCTGCATAAAAAATATCATGATACAAACCGATTCATCTCAGTCACTCCTCCACTCACATCTATGAGATCTGGAAGAGCATCTACCCTCGAAAAGTTAAACATTAGCCATGGGTTGTTTGGACTATTCTTCCCAAGCATATAAGAATAACTATCCCTGATTGTTGAACCTAGACCATTCAACCTAACTGGACCATTCTTCTGGCATGATTCACAGTGCAACCTGGAAAGAATGAGTCTTCCCTAGGGAATGATTGTCCCTGATTGCTAAACATAGATCGTTCAACCTAACTGGACCATTCTTCCGACAAGATTCATAGTGAAACCTAGATAGAATAAGTTTTCCCTAGGGAATGATTGTCTGAACCATTTCTTATTGAAATTATTGTCCTCCACCAACCTCCTACATCGGACCATTCTTCGAAACTGCTCACAACTATGAACTTTGAGAGAATGACTGCCCGGAGAGGCAGACCATTCTGCTTGACCACTTCTCAGAGTGACTGCCAATGAGAATGACTATCCTAGACCATTCCCCCACACTGGCCGTAAGGGGAATCGTTGTCTATGATACATCAACAATTTGTCAGACCATGACTATCCATTCTGGACCATTTTCCGAACTGGAAAATGACTGTCCATCAGAAATCTTGGACCACTTTCCGAACTAGAAAGTGACTGGCCAACCTAGACCATTTTCCAAACTGGAAAATGACGTTCCATCAAGAATATTGGACCACTTTCCAGACTGGAAAGTGACTGCCCAACTTGGCCCATTTTCCAAACTGGAAAATGACTGTCCATCAAGAATCTTAGACCACTTTCCGGACTAGAAATTGACTGCCCAACCTAGAACATTTTCCAAACTGGAAAATGACTGTCCATATATCAATAACATAGCAGTGATCCATCCTAACCTAGGGAGTAATCACTTCTCTTTTCAATAAGGAGGTCATCTCCACGAGTCTATCTTGTCCCTTAAGTATGCAAACTTTTCATCTTGGACAGAGACTTTACCAAAATATTTGTTATCTACTCATCAATGGAGATATACTGGAGAACCACTTCTCCCCTCTAGATTTTATCACAGAGAAAATAGTACTTGATCTCAATGTGCTTCGACCTGTCATGGAACATCGAGTTCTCTGAGAGATCCACACAACCCTGGTTATCACAATATATCATGCTCAAATCCAACACCTGATCAAACAATCTAGAAACCATCTTACAGAGCCACACTGCTTTCATACAAGCATCACAAGCTCCAATATACTATGCTTCTACAGTGTTGAGTGAAACATACTTATGTTTCCTGCTAGCCCATGATATCTTGGCAAATCTCAAACTGAAACATATACAAGAAGCACTTGTTTTGTCATTTGCACTTCCTTCCCAATCTGAATCGATAAATCCATGCAGTTGTATATCATAACTCAAACGTCCCATGAAGACATTTCAAGGCATGCTTTGCAATTATTCAATTCTCATGGATAGATTCCACCAGGAACTATTTTCACAGCAAAGAAAATATTCGGCTAAGCATTCTCCAAATACATCAATGATCCATTCAATTGTCAATATAGGAATGGGTCTACTAGATCAAAGTCTCTTAACTTCTTCAAATCTATCATCATGGGAGTTTTCCATGGATTTGTAATCCATTATCCCAGACTTCTGAAGAGCCATTTCGATAAACTTCCTTTGTCATACGAAGTTTTCACCACGCTTTTGTTGTACATGAGAGGCTTTGCACCAAGTTGTTTGAATCCATATAAGGTATTCTTCCATCTACATGCATGGGTCTCTTTTTGATATACCTCAAAACCCTTAGGTTGCTATACATATGTTTATTCTTCAATTACTCTGATGAGAAGAATAGTCTTTACATCCATCTGATGTAAACTCCAACCCATGGATACTGCAAGAGATATAATGGCTTAGGTAGAGGTATATCTAGAACAAGCTGTCATAATAGTCTTCTCCCTCCTTCTAGAAGAATCCTCTGGCCATGAATTGTAAATTTGTTGAACCTGCATAGAATAGATCTAACTAGGAATTGACATACACAGTGGCAGAGAAAATATGAGAAAAGAGAAGCATAAGAGAAAGAATGGAAGAATTATCATTAACCAAATGAATGAATGATAATTTAAATATGATATACTATGTATAACTCAACTAATGCGCACTGGAGGAGAAGCCAATGCGCCATAGTGGTTGTCTAGAGTGGTCTGGACACACACCAGCAGTTACGGGAGTAAACTGCCACCTTGTCTAGTCTCTCAAGCAGTTACATGAGTGAATTTCCACCTAGTCACAATTAATTAGTCTCTCGGTCTTCGGTTAACTAACTGAAATAGAGTGAAGTGAGGAGGAGATCAGGGAATCATGAGTAATGCGTCAGTCTGGTGATGATCCCAAGGAAAATGTGCATTAGCTGGTGATGATCCCAATGTTGCATGGTGATAATACCAATGTGGCATCTAGACTCCACTCAACTGATCAAACTGAAGTGTGAACTGAAGAGAATATTCTCCTAGAGGTATATTCTCGACTAATAAACATAGGGAAAACCTTAGGAAAAATAAATCCTAGGTGTGTGTGAAGTATCTCCAACACCCCCTCTGAACATCACTATGGTGAAAATAAATAATGGGTCCCAGCAACGAGGCCATGTTAGGTACCCAAATACAAAAGATACACTAAAATAAACGAGGAAAGAGGGAAAACCTCATGGGAAAAAACCCCCTCAAAGTACAATGTATGTAAAAAGAAAAATTGATAGTTGCTAGGCAACTATGTCCTTCACTCCAAGACGATTGTTCGGAGAATGAAACTTATGCTCAGTGAAGTTCTTGGTGAAGATGTCTGCAGACTGTTATACTGAAGGACAAAACTACATGTCCATGATCCCCTCATGTACTAAGTCCCATATGTAGTGCATGTGGATCTCGATGTGCTTCGTTCGCTTCCTCTAAAACTGATCTTTGTAGAACTTCAGAGTGCACTGGTTGTCACGCCAGATGACGATCGGCCGATGAAACTAAATTCTCAACTCAGTGAGAAAATGTTGTAGCCACGTAGCCTGAATGGTTATATTAACTACCCCTATGTACTCTACCTCAGCTAAATATAGAGCAATAACAACCTTCTTCTTTCTCGACCAACAGATAGGCCCGGAACTAAGATAGAGTGAATAACCAGATGTGGACTTACGATCAATGTTATTGCTAGCCCAGTTAGAATCAGTGAACCCGATGAGGTCCAGTGTAGATTTTGTTGAATAGTGAATCCCAAAGGTGATGGTGCCATGTACGTATCGAAGGATATGCTTTGTAGCCTTCCATTGTAGCTCATGCAACTCCTGCATGAACCTGGAGACAACTCCAACTACATAGGAGAGGTCTGGTCTGGAATGTGTGAGATACAACAAGCTCACCACTAGTTGTTTGTAAAGTGTGTTGTCAACCAGAGGAGTGTCCCTACCATCCTCAAGTCTGACTCCTGATAGGAAAGGAGTCGGGGTAGACTTGTAATATGTCATGTGAAATCTCTCAAGGAGATCTCGTGCATTGTTGGCCTGAGACAGTTTGATGCATGATGCATCCTGATTGATCTCTATTCCAAGGAAGAAATGTAGCAGACCCATGTCCGTCATCAAGAACTTGTCATGTAGAATCCTCTAGACTGCAGCAATCCTTGAAGTCGAGAAACTAGTGATCATCAACATACAGAACCAGGAGTAGAAGTGAATCAGTTGTCATGAGCATGTAAACATTCGGATCTGATTTACAATGTACAAAGTTCTGTGACAACAAGTAGGAGTCCATCTTGGCATACCATGCCTCAGAGCCTGCTTGAGGACATAAAGATACTTCTTCAGTTGTCATATCAAAGATGAATCCTGCATAAATCCTTGGGGATTCTCCATATATATCTCCCCAGAGAGATCGTCGTGAAGAAATGCATTCTTCATGTCCATCTGATCAACTTCCCATTCCTTGGTCGTCGCAATGGAAAGTGCCAAACATATGGAATCCATATTCTCTACTGGAGCGAAGGTATCATCATAGTCGATGTCATGCACCTGTTGAAAGCCTTTGGCAACTACCCTAGTTTTATATCTGTTAATTTGTCCATCTATTACGCTCTTGATCCTGTAGATCCATCTGCACCTGACAAGTTTCCTTCCTGAAAAAAGGGGAACTAGGTCCCAAGTCTGGTTCTCGAGGAGGGAGTTGTACTCCTCCTACATGGCAGATTCCCAAAAGAGATCTCCAACAACCTCACCATAAGACTTTGGATTTGAAGACAAAACCAAGAAAAGATGATTGGGTGGCAACGGTGTACTGGCAATGAGTGCAAGAGGAGGCTCCTCAAAATCAGATCGAGCCATCCTAGTATCTGTTGGATCCCCAACAAGATCCCCTACATCCTAAAGAGTAGTCTAGGCCCACTTGGGCCTCGACTCTGGCTATACATCTACATCTACATGTATTGACTCTGCATTTGACCATACTAACTTTGTATCTAGATCATTTGAATCGTTTGAATCATAACTCTCATATGAAGAAGAGTCGTCATGTGCATGCTCATCGTCTCTGACAGGTGGAAGAACAAAAATGTCTACATGTGGTTGTTGAGGTACATGCGAGACACTTTCCTCAAATTGGACACTTTTCTCAATGATGAGATGGTCTGAGGAAATATAAATGAGTCTATATCCCTTCACACTGTTAGGGTATCCAACAAAGATACATTATGTGCTTTGTGGATCAAGTGCCTTCCTCTTCTTAGAGGGAATCCCGGCCCATACACGTGAATCGAAAATACGAAAGTGGGTCACTTCCGGTTTGAGGCTGCTCCAAGCCTCGTAGGGGGTCTTATCTTTGACAAATATATGGGGAGATATGTTTTGGATCTAGGTTGCACAATTAAGTGCTTCAACCCATAATCTCTGTGGAAGTGACTTTGCATGTAGCATGCAAGATGCCATCTCTTTTAGAGATCTATTTTTCGGTTCAGCAACTCTATTTTGTTGTGGAGTATAGGTAACCATGTGTTGCAACTGAATCCCTACCTCATGACACATTTTATGCATCTCATGGTTGACATACTCTCCCCCGTTATCTATTCGAAGGACTTTGATTTTCTTTCTTGAATGTGTCTCAACAAGGGCCTTGAAATCTTTGAGGTGTTGAAAGACCTATGATTTTTTTCCTGAGAAGTAAATCCAAGTGAAGCGTAAGAAATCATCAACAAAAATGAGCACGTACATTGCTTTATTGATTGATGGATGCGAAAAAGGAACCATGAGGTCACTATGGATTAGATCTAAAGTAGAGGAATCCCTCTAAGTCTTTCCTTTATTGAATTTCTCTTGAGGGTGTTTTCCAAGAACACATCCCTCACAAATTCCTTTGGAGAAGTGGATGTCGGGTAGAAAATCAACCATTCCCTGCTTTCTAAGATGTTTCATATATCTAAATTTTAAATGCACGAACCTTTCATGCCATATCCTATTGCTTTCGTCGGCATGAGTAAGAAGTAATGCATAA
The DNA here is from genome assembly GCA_009831015.1 of Picea engelmannii. NCBI lineage: Eukaryota > Viridiplantae > Streptophyta > Pinopsida > Pinales > Pinaceae > Picea > Picea engelmannii. Next base: position 30,961 of record ML812982.1, on the reverse strand, counting down.
TCTAGTTCAATAAATTCAGAAAATGTGTAGAGTCTAGATTGATGATTTACCTCACCGTTAGAAACCTTGGAATTGGTGTGCCTGTCATAGATATCCACTGCATCAGGTGTGAATATGACTCTCTTTCCAGTGGCAGAGTTAGTCATCTGATACACGGAGAGAAGATTGACAGAAATTTTGGGAACATGCAGCAAATTCTCGAAGCTTCCATTTGTTCAATCCTTCCTTTGTTGGTGACCTCGACTGGAGAGTTGTCCCCCATAAGAATAGGAGGACATTTGCATGCATCCAATGAAGAATAGACTTCTTTTTTGGAATCCATGTTGTGTGATGCACATGAATCTACGATCCAAGCATCAGGAGAGGAATTGATGTAAATCAAGGCATGGCTAGGATTCCCTTTCTTGGTATTCTAATCTCCTGGCTTCTTCTTCTTGGCACCCTCGGGGATGCGATCTCCAAGGTTATTTTGTTGAAGTATTTGGGTCATTAGATCTATCTGTTTTTGCATAGATGTAGATTCTAGATGGAATTCTTTATGGCAGTAAGTGCATTTCTCCCATTTTCTTCCCTTTCCACCTTTGGATACGGATGTATCGTTGAAGGGTTTTGAGTACCCTTCCTTCTTCGGATTTGCATGTGCTTTCCTTTTGTCTTTGTCTTTTGATTTCTAATATTGATGATCATTACTATCTTGCACAATAAGTGCATGTGCCTTTGATTTTTCCCATGTTGATGAGCTTGTTATGCTCTTGTATCAAAGATTCGATAAAGTCCTCAAGAGAGGGCATATTCCAGGTGGATCTAGAGGAGAATCTAAATAAATGAAATGTGGATACAAATACTGAGTATCCTTGACCAAGTTTGGATAGAATGGTGAGAACCATTTGTTTCTCCTCTTTAGATTTATCAACCCCACAAGCCTTGAGTTGCAAGAACAAATCCTTATATTTGGTAAAGAAATCTTGGAGATTGTCAAAGATTTTTGGATCCAATGTGAGCAATTCCACCTCGAGCATGTGTACCCTCATCTCATCTCCTTTTCAAAAAATCCCTTCCATGGTGGTCCAGGATTCATAGGGGGTTTTATAGCAAGATATGTTAAAGAGGAGTTCAGAAGAAATGAGACTGCAAATTGTTTCAAACGCTTCATCCATTCGATTTAGATGCTTGGATTTTTCTATGGTTGATGTTGGTTTGGTCTCTTTGTTCATGGTTAACCTATATAATCCTCTACTTTGAAGATTCATTATCATCTTCTCCTTCCATGCAAAGATGTTGTAAGGTGTAAGATTGAATTCTTTTGGAAATATCATTTTTTCGTTGTCTTCAATCTTAGGTACCTGCAAAAATAATTTGGTGTGTCTTTTCCCTAGCAGTTCGTTGGCTCTAATACCATGTAAATGTGTTGAACCTGCACAGAATAGATCTAGCTAGGAATTGACATACACGGTTGCAGAGAAAATATGAAAAAAGAGAAGTAGAAGAGAAAGAATGGAAGAATTCTCATTAACCAAATGAATGAATGATAATTTACACATGATATACTTTGTATAATTCAACTAATGCGCACTCGAGGAGAATCCAATGTGCCATAGTGGTGGTATAGAGTGATTTGGACACACACCAATAGTTACAGGAGTAAACTGCTACGTAGTCTAGTCTCTTGGGCAGTTACGGGAGTGAACTTCCACCTAGTCTTGGTTAACTAGTCTCTACGTCTTCAATTAACTGATTGAAACAGAGTGAAGTGAGGAGGAGATCAGGGAATAACGAGTAATTCCCTAGTTTGGTGATGATCCCAAGGAAAATGTGCATCAATTGGTGATGATCCCAATGTTTCATGGTGATAATACCAATGTGGCATCTAGATTCCACTCAACTGATCAACCTGAAGTGTGAACTGAAGAGAATATTCTCCTAGAGGAATATTATCCCTAAAATATAGGAGACTGAATAGACTAATAAACATAGGGAAAACCTTAGGAAAAAGAAATCCTAGGTGTGTGTGAAGTATCTCCAACATGAATCACACCTTGTATTTATCGATACTTTCATTCACTAGATGTTTTGTCTTGTAAACTCACATAGGCACAATTTCCCATACATAATTTTTCATGATGGATTTATATTCTTCCATCATAGCCTCCTTCCATTATTTCTGCTTGAGTGCTTCCACAAAGGTGGAAGGTTTTGTAACTGGAATATGGTTTTTAAGTTATTGCTTTCTATGAAATTTCTATCTGGAGCACCATGCTTCCCTTCATCTTGAATGATCTCAAGAGCCCAAGTTGTTCGTCCCTTCTTAGTTTTATCTTGGTGTGGATCTTCAAATATCTATGATTCTACCATGTTTAATACAACATTATTACCTCTCTCTACATCTACAATCCTAGGATATACAGTATATTTATCATGGAACTCATCACGGTTCTGGTTGCTCCAGCCCACATATGCATTGGTAAGTCTTGATCATGGATCATGGATTTTACTGCTTCCACAATTGAACAATTATTTCTTTCTTCCACACCATTCTGTTGAGGATTGTAGGAAGTGATGATATCCCTCCTAATCCCATCTTCTTTGCAGAATGTCTTGAGATCATCTGAGGTGTACTTTCCTCCATTATTGGACCTCAAGATATTTAACTTCTTTTCAGATAAGATCTCCACAAGTGCTTGAATTTCTCGAACTTATTAAATGCTTTGCCCTTTTGCTTCCAAGAAACAGATGTAAGTTTTATGTGAGTACTTCATCAATAAATGAAACATATTGTACATACCCATTTAGGGAGAGGGTTTACATGCATCTCAGTGAAGGATGTCCAAAACTCCTTTTTCTTTCTACGCTTACTTTATAATTGATACTTGGTGAGACTATCTGCTTCACCATTGATGAAGTCATCTGCTCCATGCTTGCAACTATCATTGTGGCTCCCTCCTAGAGCTATCAATTGTGACCTTCCTGGAACAAGAAAAATAACTAGGAAAACTGTACTCAACATTCTTCAACACTCTTTCAGTGTTGTGATCAATCATTCTTTCATAGTAACCTGTTTGTAACAAACAAATATATCTCCATGGTATCCTTCATGGAATCTTGTAAGATAACTGATCTTGATTTTATGAGCAGAACGAAATGACTACAGATTATTAATAGATGCTTAACACAGAATAACAAAGATACAATAAAACAGGTTTTTTGTTCAACAAGGAAATAAGTTGAAACTGTAAAATGCAGCGGAAAACAAGCTTGTTGGAATGGTGGCAGCTTATCTCTAAGAAGAGATGTGATGACTGCGCTCATTCACAACAAGATGATTACAATGAGGCTCTGAAGGCCTTTTTACAATAAACAGGAGTTTCAAAAATACTAGACATCCAAAAACCTAACCCTAGGAGATAAAGCACCAAAAGTAATGTGGGCCCCGTTTGGGTAAGTTACTACATCAACTTCTCGGGGTCGTAACTTTTGCATGTGATCTTCGTTTTAGGCATATGATAGCCCGTTGGAAATATCTATCTGAGGATTACAACTGTCAACAAAAATTTCATGCTGAAATTTTTTGACCAGAAGATACCCAAAAAAACGTCGTTTAGGGCCTCAAAACGGCTCCGGAAGTTCAGAACCCGAAAAACTGCCAAAAATAGTAAATTGCCAGAAATTGCCAGAAATTTGTTTTAAGCCAGCTGGAAAAGGTGGGTGGCCACCAATATCCACCTGGATCAATCCTCCCTCCTTAGGAAGCAATGGTCTCCATTGCTTTGAGTTCCCCCATTAGATGAGGAAATTTTTGTTGAATTTGGCCCCGGGTGAGCCACTTGCCTTGGTGTAGGAGTTGCCTTGCTTTGACGACTCGATAAAGTTGGATCCTTTGCTATCGAGTGCCCTTGATTTGTGTTTCCACAATTTGATCATTGGATACATGTTGTATGCAATCGGGGTTGAGCTTTGTTGGTGTCAGTTGTTCTGCTACGTCTGAGGTGTCCAATAATGGTGGGAAATAAGGCTGAAGGAGGTCCATGTTGAACACTAGGTGCAAGCCAAGGAAAGGAGGAATGTTGGGATCAAAAGAATTATCTCCCATAGCCTTGGTGATGGTGTGCGACCCATAACGAAGTGGGTGAAGCTTCAGATGGGGTCCTATAAGGCATTCTTTCTGCAAGTGCAACCAAACTTTGTCGCCCACCTGAAACTTATGTGGCACACAATGTTGATCATGGTGTTGTTTGTACTTGTCATTGGACTTCTATAGGATATCCTGAACCTGTTGGCAGATGTGTTGGATCCTCTCAATGAACCGGGTGGCTTTTTCAGCTTCAGTTGGAGCAAGAGATGAGTCGGCCGAGGTGACCGCAAGGGGAAGTGCAACATCTATGGGACCCAATGGTTGGAATCCCAACCCCACCTGAAAGGGGCTGTGGCCAGTTGAGCTATGCAGGGCTCGGTTGTAGCTATATTGGACATGGGGAAGACTCTCATCCCATGTGCAAGGGTGCTTGGAATTATACATGTGCAGGATATGCATGATCATTCGATTTACGATCTCGGTTTGGCCATCTATCTGGGGGTGGAAGGTCATGGATTTGGTGAGCTTGGTGTCCAACAATGACCAGAGGCTCGACCAGAAAGTTTTGAGAAATCGACTGTCCTGATATGAGACAATGGTTAGTGGGATTCCAAAATGTACCCAGATTCGTTCAAAGAAGAGCTTGGCAGTGGCTTATACTGTGATGCTCTTCTTGTAGGCAACCATAATCGCCATCTTAGAAAAGCGATCAACAACCAAAAAAACACAGTCATTTCCCTGGTTGGTGGATGGGAGGCCCCACATGTAGTCCATTGATATGGATTCCCATGGCCTGTCAGGAGTAGGAAGAGGGGTGTATAGGCCATGTTTCTTAGTGGTCGGTTTGGTAATAGCGCACGCACTGCAGGACCTGATGTAATTGCTAACCTCCTGTCGAAGTTTCGGCCAGTAGAAATGTTTTTGTAGCATCGCCACTGTCTTTTCAACGCTGAAGTGTCCTACCACCCGACTGTAGTGGGCTTCCCAGATCATCTTCGCTCACTCTCTAGATGGAACACATATATGGCCCAGACGACACAACAACCCATCCTGAATATGGAAATTATCGACAACTTCATTTGCACCCAACATTTGGTAGGTGGTGGTGAAGTTTGAGTCTGTATCATAGAGTTGGGGCCATACAAAGGTCTCATGGTCGCAAGAGTCTAGCACCGTGGTGAGTGTCGTGACTGGTGGTTTGTTGAGGAAATCAATGATGTGATTGGTGCTTCCTGTTTTATACTTGATGTTGAGGTAGAATTGTTGCAAGTATGTGGACCACTTTTGATGGCG
>ML812982.1:0-25499 GCA_009831015.1 Picea engelmannii | reverse complement strand
AAATGAAAATAAACGATGCAAAGGCAACTCTAACATGATGCCAAACATGATACATAATGACTTAAAATCTTTGAATATCAATGCACATATGATACATATACGAAATAATCATGCACATATCAATGCAAATAGATGTTGTTTATCACAATAAACATGCATACGCCACAAAATCAATGCAACAATGACTTTGCATTTTTTTGTTTGTAGAAATTTCCATGTCAATTATGCTAATGTGATGCTAAATATTTTTTTCTCCATCTTTATGTTTGTCATTGAGTTTATGCCTTGAAGATAACGTTTTAGATTAAGCGATGCAATAATGACACAATTTTGATGCAAACCACGACGTCACACATTGTGTCTTATTGTGCATCGTCCTTACTTCAATTCCTCCCCCTTAAAAATACACTAGGAAGTGATGCTAATGATGATGCTACAACCCCGTATTATAGTAGTGAGTGGTACTACATCCATCTCCACCTCATGAATGCATTGCTCACTAATGAAAAATATGATATTGCACCAGTTAGTAACTCTTGCCACCAAATCCTTATTTATCCATCCTAGTTGGTAAAGTAGAGGATGGCCATGAAATTACAATCCAATCTTACTAACAAAATCCTTTGCTATGAAGTCTTGTGAACCAAAGTAAAATAGAGCATCCACCTTGGTCTTCTTGACATGTATCTTGATATGGAAGAATTTGGTCATCTCCTTCTCTTTCTTATGATAGATGTTGTTCATGTTCACCTCCCTTTGCATTGTAGTGGAGACAATCTTCTTGTTAACATTTTATAAGCTATGTACTTGGTTCTCTGAATTCTTCGTTAACATGTCCTTTTTCTTGGGATCCTTCTTATGGTTTCTGGGATTGAACTGAAGATGAAACTTCCAACACTTATCTTCAAGATGTCCATCAATGTTACAATGGGTGTAATGGTTGTTTGGATCCTTGGCATGGATTTATGGGGGCCACAATCTAATTTACTTTTACTTTCCACTTCTTCTTACCCTTGTTGGTAGAATCACTCTGATTTGTTTGCTTAGAACCACTTGGCTATCATTTCTTCTTGTCCATCTCCCAATTTTGTACATGTACAAAAGGTTCATCAATAGTATTAGGTTTAAATAACATCACTTGTTTCCTTAAATGATTGTGTCAACTACCCAAGAACTAAATGCTTTCTTTGTAAACTCAATAGTATACTCTTGCACAATTTTCCCTGGTTTATGTTAGTAGTAGTGCCAACAAATCCTTTGGTCTCTTTTGTACCCAATAGAGTAAATTAGAGCTTAACGAAAGATTTAAACACATCCCACTTAGTTACTACTAGATCACCTTCTAGTCTAAGTATTTCCATATAGATTTCACATTGAGTTGGGGCATGACCTTCTAGCTTCAGTTGGGAAGATAATATCTAATGCTTGTCTCCTATGTTATGGACATTGAAGTAAACTTGTAACCATTGCAACCAATGATTCAACTTCACAACGTTGATCTCACTTTGATAGGGCTTGATGACTAATTTGGCTTCCACTTTGAATAGAGGTTGGGAAAATGTGTTAGGGTCCTATCCTAATCCCCTTACTTAAGATACTTTAATGATGTACAAGGACACCTTACCTAAATAAGGCCCACTAAATAGTTAGTTAATAGTCACTTGTTATAAAAAGGGTCCCCTTTATTAATAAGGTCCAAATTAGTTAAAGAGGCCCTCATTATAAGTGGGCCTGTAGGTAGTTAAGATTCTCTATTGATAGCTATATATTGAGTAGAAGGTTATTTAATGTTTTGTCAATTTTTTTTTATTGTATTTGGAGCTTTGTTCTATGAGGTTGCACCCTCAAAGAGGCAAGTGAACATATCTTTCTAATTTTGAATATCATTAATAGAATAGATCTTTCTTAGGGTTTATCTATTTTCTCTTGTATTCTTTGGTTTTGCATTGATAATCTATTGCATTCTGTGTGATTGCTCTGAATTTCTAGGTTTAATTACAGTTCAAGTGGTATGAGAGCTCTTTTTTGGACAAAAAAAAGAGACAAAAACATATTTGATGGAAAAAAGAGACGACAACATTCATGTCAATTTTTGAAACATTTTGCGAATAATTTAAAGAAACCAGTTTTAGATCTGAATTCCCCCCAAAAAATACCCAATTTCAAAAAAATTGTCCAAAACGAAGTCCAGGAAGTGAATTTATCACTAATTTAATATCAACATTTTTCCCCTTGGTGACGACCGCGTGGGTTGTAGATTGGATATATTTTGATATAGTGCATATATTTAAGTCAAACTAGTGCCAATGGATCTAGAGAATCCACAACATTTCATAAGTGGGGTCATAATAGCCAATCTGAAAAGTATAGCAAAAGTTATGGTCATTTTACATTTTCGGCCTCAAACCCTACCTTGAAAAGTATGTTATTTTCCACTGATTGTAGAGCTCTTTCTTGGGTCAACAAGCTCCTAGATTTTTGAATTTTTTTTAGACATGTGTTTTGAAACCTTAATATAACATAATGATTTGTTGTTAAGTGGGTAAAATTGTGGTTGGGGAAGAATACACTCAGGAAATACAAGTGGAATCACATTGTTGGAAACCCTTGTAGCACATGTTGGTACCCTTTCGAGTAGTACCACATCAAACAATACATGTATACGAAATATCACTTCCATATATCCTTGGGCATATAGGAAGTCCCCTAGGTATACTTGAAACCATCTTTACATTAACTAATCGACTGTTTTGCTGCTATAGTACCCCCAGAATATCACCCAGGGATATCACTTTCTAGTACTTGGGTAGTCAAGTAGTACAACTAAGGGTATGGTTGAGCCTTGTTAATTAGTGCCTGAAGATATTGGGACAAGTACTACTGTTGGACCCTGCATGTATATATAAAAAATCTATAGTATCTGACACTCCTTTGTCATTAGGACCCAATAACCTTTTTTAGTGAGCTTACCTGTGGTGGAGCCTTATAAACCACCTCATACCAACACCTCGAACAATATGACCACCAACTCTATTGTTGGTAGGTTGGACAACCTGAAAGCTCAATACATGACTCTTAATGGAAATCTTCAACAAATTGAGAAGACCATGAATGGTTGGGATGAGAAGTTGTCTGAGAAGTTGGTACTTGTGCAAGTTTGAAGCATGTCGGAAGAAGACCCCTAGAAGGAATACCACATTGAGGCACACCAAGAAGAAACTTCTAACTCTATACGATCTAGCCACCAACAACCCTCTTTGGGTCCTCACAACCATAAACCAATGGACAATAGCAGATGGCATCATTTTCCTAAAGTGGACTTGAACAAGTTTGATGGTTTTGACCTGTTAGGATGGGTCACCCAGATGGAACAATACTTTTCCCTCCATGGAAATACTAATGACATGGTGAAACTTAGGGTGGGGGTCTTGTATTTGGACACAAAATTATGGCAGATGGGACTGGCATAACAAATTTTATGTAGGCTACATTTCTTGGGGTCATTTTATTAAAGCTATCCATGTGCACTTTGACAGAGATACTCACTTTTTGGGGCAACTTACAAAGTTTTTCCAAATAGGCTTTGTCGCAGACTTTATGTCATACTTTGAGAAATTATCCATCCATATATAGAATTTAATAGATTATTTCTATAAAGAATGTTTCATTAGTGGTATCAAGGAAGAGATTCAAGCACAAGTTAGAATGCAGCGTCCCGCTACCTAATTGGAAGCGACTTAGAGGGATCTAGAAGCAAAGATGGTGATCAATGCACAAACTGAAAAACCTTCTTTCATTCCCCTCACTCGCTCTCCCCAATTTAATTCCCCAAGCACAACCCCTACTCACCCCTTGAAAGTACAAAGGTTTTCTCCAACATAAATGGAAGACCGCCAAAGACGTGGAATCTGCTCTAATTGTGATGAAAAATATGCTCCAGGTCATAGGTGTAAAGAAAAAAAACTGTTCCAAATTGATATGACCACTCCGGCCCTGATAGAAGACATAACTACAAAAGAGACACAGGAGTTACCAATTGAAGACACCAATAGTCCTACTCATGCAACTATTGAACCTCAATTCTCTTAGGAAGAACCCCTAATCTCCCTGCATTCATTATCGGGCATTTAAACTCCACAAACCTTGAAACTTTTGGGCTACATCAAGAACCAACAAGTTGTAGTCTTAGTTGATAGTGGTAGTACTCACAATTTCATTCACAAGTGAGTGGTAGAAGAATCCCATTATTATGTCCACTTAGCGCACAACTTCCAAATTATGATGACCAATTTAGGTATGATGAAATGTAGGGGACAAGGTGAAAATGTCAAACTATAGATGGGAAACTATAAGCTCAAAACCCATCTATTTTACATCGATATGGAAGGTTGTGATACGATATTGGGGGAAAAATGGCTATGCACTTTGGGACCAATCACCATGGATTTCAAGGAGCTATATATGAGTTTCACTAAATAGGTTCATGTACACACCCTTAAAGGGATTTAGGAAGGCCCTCCTGAAATAACCAACTCTCATCATATGGAGAAGTTATTAAAGAAAGGCCACTTTAGCATTATTTCCCAATTTAATGTCATACATGTTATGCAAAGTCTAACACAATAAATCCACCTAGACTTGCAATTGATCCTTGACAAACATCATCATGTCTTTGATACACCAAAGGGTTTACCCCCTTCTCATGGAGAGCATGACCATGGTATTCCCCTGATTCTAGGAAGTCAACCGCTAAATCTACGTCCTTATCAACACATTTTTGCACAAAAGAATGAAATGGAAAAGATCATTTAGGAACTATTGGAGGTGAGGGTCATACGTCCCAGTATAAGCTCTTACTCATCACTAGTAATAACAATGTTAAAGAAGGAAGACACTTGACACATGTGTCTTGATTTTAGGGCTCTTAAAGTGGACTATCATGGACAAATTTCCTATCCTAGTTATTGATGATATCCTTGATGAACTTCATGGAGACAATTTTTTCACTAAGCTTCATCTGTGTTCAATATACCACCAAATCAATATGAAAGAGACAATCATCCCTAAGGCACCCTTCTGGACACATGAAGGTCATCATGAGCTTTTGGTGATGCCTTTAGGTCTTTGTAATGCTGCATCACTTTCCAAAGCCTCATGAATACTATTTTCAAACCCTTCCTACTCATTTTTGTTGTAGTATTCTTCAATGATATCTTGATATAGAATGAAGCATGGGAATCACACATAGAGCATGTCGACAAGTCCTTGCAACTCTTGAGCGATGACCAATTATTCCTGAAGAGATACAAATGTGATTTTGGGGATCTCGAAGTTCAATATTTGGGTCACATTGTAAGTTATGATGGAGTAGGATTTAATCCCAAGATAGTTGGGGCTATGCAAGATTCCCTTTATCCCAAAACATTGAATGTGGATTCTTTGGAGTTATAGGCTATTACATAATTTTTTTGAAAAACTATGGCAAAATTTCAATCCCCCAAATTCACTCCTTAAAAATAACACCTTTTCATGGAGTGAGGTAGCAGAACATGTCTTGTTTTAAAACATGCCATGTGCACTACTCCAATATTAGCAGTGCCCAATTTTACTAATTTTTTTGTCTTGGAATGTGATGCCTCAGACATAGGTATTGGATTATTTTTTATGCAATAAGGCCACCCCTTAGAATTCACCATTAAGTAGTTGTGCGACTGTAATTTGGGAAAATCCACATATGAGAAGGAAATGATGGCTATCCTTCATGCAGTGTAGACCTAGTGTCCATATCTCATAGGGAGGAGTTTCTAGATCAAGAATAACTATCATAGTCTGAAGTACTTCCTCAAACAAAAATTGTCTTTGTTGATATTACGGTAGCTGTGGGAGGTATTAACCTCTACGTCTAACCTTGACGAGACTAGAATATTTCGGGAAGCAAAACAAACCCTAAATAGGTGGGTAATAACCCTAGAATACAAGTCGGCTCAAGAGAATAACTTATATTAAGCTATTAGACTCCAGAAGAAGAAGTCAACCTAGTTAGGTCACTTGGAGAACTATAAATAGAGGGCGCTTGAGCTCATTTGCACACTCACTCTCAGAACTGCATAAGGACAAGTGGTGCAGATGACTGGAGGAGAGGTGCAGCTGTTGCAGTAGTGACTTGCTCTTTGGTTATGGTTTGGACTTTCTGCTTTGGTTATTGTTTGGACCTTCTACTTGGCACACTATATTTGGATATAGATATGCTACCTTGGTTGGCTATTGGTTCTAGGGTTTGCTTCCATAATTATTTTATCTGTCAAGGTTAAGGTGCTCGGGGGTGGCCTTTATGCCTATGGTTGGGTGACAATATTGAGATATTGTCTATGGTGAAACGAGCACATCTCTTTTTCTAATAGGTTATGGGACCACACCACCTTCGGGACAATCTAACCACTGGAAGGTAGTGCGACAGTCCTTTGTTAAGCTCGTTATGGCACCAGTTACAACTACAACTAGATTTTCTGATTGTGCAACTGCAACAAACCCTAACCCTTGTGTTCATGCAGTTCTGGTGAAGCATTTGACCTAATTCCTTGAAATCCCAGTGCGCCCTATCCTAGCACACCTCTTGGTACCCTCTGCTAGCAAAAATGTCAGGTTTAAAATTTTGGTCAAAGTTAAAGTCAAAGTTTCACTGATCAAAGTCAAAGGTTGACTGGTCAAAGTCAAAGGTTGACTTCTGGTCAAATTGATTTTGTGGTCAAAGTTGAAATTTTAGAGTTTCTATCTTGTTCTAATCATTGAATCTTCTGATTCAGTTTCTAATCTCTTCTTGTCAAGACGATACCTAGTTTCAGATTGGAAGACAAGCTGGACGATGCTACAAGATTTCAAAGGTATGCACTTGTATATGATATCCAAGTTATATCATCTAGCAAAACATGAGTGTGTTTGCAGGGAAAGTACTAGAGACCTTGTCCAATATGTAAATCTTGGATTTAGTGCTTTCAAAGGAACAAGCACACCCTCCATAGCAATTGAGGCTTCGGGTTCTAGGTTTGATTAAATTGTTAAGTTTCCAACTTGCATATATCAAGGGTGATAGTTGCTACATTACAAATTGTGAAAGCAGTGTTTGAAAGGTTCTATTATTGCTAGGTGCAATGAATACTTGATTGCATATAAATACCATTGATATAGATGCTTATTGCACTTGTTTGCAAGATGAACTAACATCTCCTCTAGAGAGATATTTCTTGTTTTCTCCCGGGTAGGTCACCTCGGTCATACTATGATGATCACAACGAAATTATTATCGTTTATTGTTACCATAGATATGTTATGAAAATGTTATTATATTGGAAATGTTTTTATTGTTCTTGTATCAAGTTCTATGTTATTGATCCAGGTGGATATCGGTGGCCACCCACCTTTTCCAGCTGGCTCAAAACAACTTTCTTGCAATTTTTGTAATTTACTATTTTTAACAGTTTTTTGGGTCTTAAACTTCTGGAGTCATTTTGAGGCCCTAAACGACGTTTTTTGGGGTATCTTCTCATCATAAATTTTTATTGATGGTTGTAGTCCTTAGATAGATCTCTCCAATGGTCTATTGTACACCTAAAACGAAGATCACATGCAAAAATTACAACCCCGGGAAGTTGATGTACTGACTTACCCAAACGGGGCCCACATGACTTTTGGCGCTTCATCTCCTAGGGTTAGGTTTTTGGATGTATAAGGTTTTTGACACTCCTGTTTATTGTATAAAGGCCTTCAGAGCCTCATTGTAATCATCTTCTTGCGAATGAGTGCAACCGTCACATCTCTTCTCAAAGATAAGCCGCCACCATTCCAACAAGCTTGTTTTCAGCTGCATTTTACAGTTTCAACTTATTTCCTTATGGAATAGAAAACTGGTTTTACTGTATCTTTGTTATTCTGTGTTAAGCATATGTTAATAATCTGTAGTCATTTCATTCTACTCATAAAATCCATATCAGTGGTATCATAGCGGTCTGCTCCTTTTCATCTTAATGCATGTCCCCAACGAGGTCAGAGTATAAAGAATTGCGTCTCGAGCTGGTTTCTCTTGAGGACCTTAGCTCTGGCACGCCCAAGCGACCTCTCATGGCATGAGAAAAGAAAGATGATGGGACAAAATATTCTTTCAAAATGTTGCTTGAGGAATCCCTCATGCAACAGAGGAACGAGATGATGGATAGTTTCGCGCAAATCCTTTGGTGGCTACCAACATGTGACACATCTTCTTCGAGCGGAGGTGCCACCCCCTTCAAGGTACAAATAAACTTTGATATTCCTGTATTTGAAGGTCAGATGGACGCAGATGGTGTAGACAAGTGGTTGAATCTACTAGAAGGGTATTTTTATGTCCATAACTTTTCGAATAGAGAAAATATTACTTTTGTGCTCCTCAAAGTCGTTCCCCATGTCAGAGATTGGTGGAAAACTTTCTGTGAGCAAAAGGAAATAGAGGAACCCTCGTTATTTACAGTCACGACCACCCAGGAATCCTTCAGGGATGATGTTAAGGAACAATACTACCCCGTTGGAAGTTATGACAACTTGTATACCAAATGGACCACACTGCAACAAGAAAGAAACCAAGAAGTGCCAGAGTTCACAAATATCTTCCATACCTTGCGCACCAAGATGAGTATCAAAGATTCAGAGTGACATCTGGCCTCGTAGTGTTATTATTACTTTGAACAGGAAATTGTACAGGATACCCGAGGCAGTCCCACCTAGTGTTATTTCCTTGATCTCTGCCAAGCAATGTAGGAAGGTCATCTCTCAGACGGGGAAGTTTGTCGTCTTCGTGATTCACTCTTGGAATGAGCGAAAGATCAGAGCCACATCCAGGGTCTCTACGACCAACCTTTCCACACAAAAGACACAAGTAGATAAGGTCGTCGTAGAATACTTAGATATATTCTCCTCACCTACCCGGGTACCTTTGCACTGTCATGTCAAACACCCCATCGATCTGACCCCCGATGCACCGCTGCCCAATGGACCAGTCTATCACCGCTCTATGTTAGAGAATGAGGAGATCAAGAGACAGATCCAAGAAATGCTCCACAAGGGGCACATCCATCTCATCTCATCACCTTGCGGGAGCCCAATCGTGCTGGTACAAAAGAAAGATGGACCTTGGCAACTCTGCATTGTTAACCGGGCCCTGAATAAAATAACAATCATAAACTGGTACCCAATTCCCTGAATCGAAAACCTCCTTGATCAACTCACGGGGGAAAATACTTCAGTAATATTGATATGAAGTCTGGCTACCACCAGGTCCCAATAGAACAGACAGATGTATGGAGGACCGCCTTCAAGTCAAAGGAAGGCCTTTTTGAATGGTTGGTCATGCCCTTTGGTTTGACAAATGCTCCAACCACTTTCATGAGGATGATAAACGATATCCTGCAACCATTCACCAATACTTTTGTAGTGGTGTATATGGATGACATTCTCATTTACAACAAGCCTTAGGTAGAACACTTGCAACATATTCAACAGGTTTTGCACACCTTGCGGCAACACAAGCTATACGCCAACTTGGAAAAATGATCCTTTGGCATGGACAGGGTCCATTATGTGGGCTACATCATTGATCATCATGGCGTACATGTGGATCCAGCCAAGATCCAGGTCATCCGTGACTGGCTTGCCCCAACCACACTCACTGAGCTTCAGAGCTTCTTGGGCCTTGACAATTTCTACCGCAGGTTCATGTTGGGATTCTCCCATATTGCATGGGCCTTCAGCCAAATAAATAGGGGTGGTGGTAAGGTGAAATTTGCGTGGGGCCGATCCCAACAAAAAACGTTCAATGATTTGAAGCAATGCTTATGCTCAGCCCCAATACTTTCACTACCAGACCTGCAACAACCCTTTGAGATCGAGACAGATGCTTCAGACTATGCTGTGGGTGCCACTCTCCCTCATCATGGCCACCCCATGGCCAATCATAGTGAGACACTATCACATGTTGTCCGTAAGTACCCTACTTACGACAAAGAAATGTACTCCATTGTGAAATCCTGCCGCCAGTGGAGACATTACATTCTTGGGACGGAGACAATCATCCATACTGATCATAAGCCATTGCAGTTCATGCATACACAGGGAAAATTGCAGAATGACCGCCATCAAAAGTGGTCCACATACTTGCAACAATTCTACCTCAACATCAAGTATAAAACAGGAAGCACCAATCACATCATTGATTTCCTCAACAAACCACCAGTCACGACACTCACCACGGTGCTAGACTCTTGCGACCATGAGACCTTTGTATGGCCCCAACTCTATGATACAGACTCAAACTTCACCACCACCTACCAAATGTTGGGTGCAAATGAAGTTGTCGATAATTTCCATATTCAGGATGGGTTGTTGTGTCGTCTGGGCCATATATGTGTTCCATCTAGAGAGTGAGCGAAGATGATCTGGGAAGCCCACTACAGTCGGGTGGTAGGACACTTCAGCGTTGAAAAGACAGTGGCGATGCTACAAAAACATTTCTACTGGCCGAAACTTCGACAGGAGGTTAGCAATTACATCAGGTCCTGCA
The DNA here is from genome assembly GCA_009831015.1 of Picea engelmannii. NCBI lineage: Eukaryota > Viridiplantae > Streptophyta > Pinopsida > Pinales > Pinaceae > Picea > Picea engelmannii. Next base: position 14,914 of record ML812982.1, on the reverse strand, counting down.
GTGCGTGCGCTATTACCAAACCGACCACTAAGAAACATGGCCTATACACCCCTCTTCCTACTCCTGACAGGCCATGGGAATCCATATCAATGGACTACATGTGGGGCCTCCCATCCACCAACCAGGGAAATGACTGTGTTTTTTTGGTTGTTGATCGCTTTTCTAAGATGGCGATTATGGTTGCCTACAAGAAGAGCATCACAGTATAAGCCACTGCCAAGCTCTTCTTTGAACGAATCTGGGTACATTTTGGAATCCCACTAACCATTGTCTCATATCAGGACAGTCGATTTCTCAAAACTTTCTGGTCGAGCCTCTGGTCATTGTTGGACACCAAGCTCACCAAATCCATGACCTTCCACCCCCAGATAGATGGCCAAACCGAGATCGTAAATCGAATGATCATGCATATCCTGCACATGTATAATTCCAAGCACCCTTGCACATGGGATGAGAGTCTTCCCCATGTCCAATATAGCTACAACCGAGCCCTGCATAGCTCAACTGGCCACAGCCCCTTTCAGGTGGGGTTGGGATTCCAACCATTGGGTCCCATAGATGTTGCACTTCCCCTTGCGGTCACCTCGGCCGACTCATCTCTTGCTCCAACTGAAGCTGAAAAAGCCACCCGGTTCATTGAGAGGATCCAACACATCTGCCAACAGGTTCAGGATATCCTATAGAAGTCCAATGACAAGTACAAACAACACCATGATCAACATTGTGTGCCACATAAGTTTCAGGTGGGCGACAAAGTTTGGTTGCACTTGCAGAAAGAATGCCTTATAGGACCCCATCTGAAGCTTCACCCACTTCGTTATGGGTCGCACACCATCACCAAGGCTATGGGAGATAATTCTTTTGATCCCAACATTCCTCCTTTCCTTGGCTTGCACCTAGTGTTCAACATGGACCTCCTTCAGCCTTATTTCCCACCATTATTGGACACCTCAGACGTAGCAGAACAACTGACACCAACAAAGCTCAACCCCGATTGCATACAACATGTATCCAATGATCAAATTGTGGAAACACAAATCAAGGGCACTCGATAGCAAAGGATCCAACTTTATCGAGTCGTCAAAGCAAGGCAACTCCTACACCAAGGCAAGTGGCTCACCCGGGGCCAAATTCAACAAAAATTTCCTCATCTAATGGGGGAACTCAAAGCAATGGAGACCATTGCTTCCTAAGGAGGGAGGATTGATCCAGGTGGATATTGGTGGCCACCCACCTTTTCCAGCTGGCTTAAAACAAATTTCTGGCAATTTCTGGCAATTTACTATTTTTGGCAGTTTTTCGGGTTCTGAACTTCCGGAGCCGTTTTGAGGCCCTAAACGACGTTTTTTTGGGTATCTTCTGGTCAAAAAATTTCAGCATGAAATTTTTGTTGACAGTTGTAATCCTCAGATAGATATTTCCAACGGGCTATCATATGCCTAAAACGAAGATCACATGCAAAAGTTACGACCCCGAGAAGTTGATGTAGTAACTTACCCAAACGGGGCCCACATTACTTTTGGTGCTTTATCTCCTAGGGTTAGGTTTTTGGATGTCTAGTATTTTTGAAACTCCTGTTTATTGTAAAAAGGCCTTCAGAGCCTCATTGTAATCATCTTGTTGTGAATGAGCGCAGTCATCACATCTCTTCTTAGAGATAAGCTGCCACCATTCCAACAAGCTTGTTTTCCGCTGCATTTTACAGTTTCAACTTATTTCCTTGTTGAACAAAAAACCTGTTTTATTGTATCTTTGTTATTCTGTGTTAAGCATCTATTAATAATCTGTAGTCATTTCGTTCTGCTCATAAAATCAAGATCAGTTATCTTACAAGATTCCATGAAGGATACCATGGAGATATATTTGTTTGTTACAAACAGGTTACTATGAAAGAATGATTGATCACAACACTGAAAGAGTGTTGAAGAATGTTGAGTACAGTTTTCCTAGTTATTTTTCTTGTTCCAGGAAGGTCACAATTGATAGCTCTAGGAGGGAGCCACAATGATAGTTGCAAGCATGGAGCAGATGACTTCATCAATGGTGAAGCAGATAGTCTCACCAAGTATCAATTATAAAGTAAGCGTAGAAAGAAAAAGGAGTTTTGGACATCCTTCACTGAGATGCATGTAAACCCTCTCCCTAAATGGGTATGTACAATATGTTTCATTTATTGATGAAGTACTCACATAAAACTTACATCTGTTTCTTGGAAGCAAAAGGGCAAAGCATTTAATAAGTTCGAGAAATTCAAGCACTTGTGGAGATCTTATCTGAAAAGAAGTTAAATATCTTGAGGTCCAATAATGGAGGAAAGTACACCTCAGATGATCTCAAGACATTCTGCAAAGAAGATGGGATTAGGAGGGATATCATCACTTCCTACAATCCTCAACAGAATGGTGTGGAAGAAAGAAATAATTGTTCAATTGTGGAAGCAGTAAAATCCATGATCCATGATCAAGACTTACCAATGCATATGTGGGCTGGAGCAACCAGAACCGTGATGAGTTCCATGATAAATATACTGTATATCCTAGGATTGTAGATGTAGAGAGAGGTAATAATGTTGTATTAAACATGGTAGAATCATAGATATTTGAAGATCCACACCAAGATAAAACTAAGAAGGGACGAACAACTTGGGCTCTTGAGATCATTCAAGATGAAGGGAAGCATGGTGCTCCAGATAGAAATTTCATAGAAAGCAATAACTTAAAAACCATATTCCAGTTACAAAACCTTCCACCTTTGTGGAAGCACTCAAGCAGAAATAATGGAAGGAGGCTATGATGGAAGAATATAAATCCATCATGAAAAATTATGTATGGGAAATTGTGCCTATGTGAGTTTACAAGACAAAACATCTAGTGAATGAAAGTATCGATAAATACAAGGTGTGATTCATGTTGGAGATACTTCACACACACCTAGGATTTCTTTTTCCTAAGGTTTTCCCTATGTTTATTAGTCTATTCAGTCTCCTATATTTTAGGGATAATATTCCTCTAGGAGAATATTCTCTTCAGTTCACACTTCAGGTTGATCAGTTGAGTGGAATCTAGATGCCACATTGGTATTATCACCATGAAACATTGGGATCATCACCAATTGATGCACATTTTCCTTGGGATCATCACCAAACTAGGGAATTACTCGTTATTCCCTGATCTCCTCCTCACTTCACTCTGTTTCAATCAGTTAATTGAAGACGTAGAGACTAGTTAACCAAGACTAGGTGGAAGTTCACTCCCGTAACTGCCCAAGAGACTAGACTACGTAGCAGTTTACTCCTGTAACTATTGGTGTGTGTCCAAATCACTCTATACCACCACTATGGCACATTGGATTCTCCTCGAGTGCGCATTAGTTGAATTATACAAAGTATATCATGTGTAAATTATCATTCATTCATTTGGTTAATGAGAATTCTTCCATTCTTTCTCTTCTACTTCTCTTTTTTCATATTTTCTCTGCAACCGTGTATGTCAATTCCTAGCTAGATCTATTCTGTGCAGGTTCAACACATTTACATGGTATTAGAGCCAACGAACTGCTAGGGAAAAGACACACCAAATTATTTTTGCAGGTACCTAAGATTGAAGACAACGAAAAAATGATATTTCCAAAAGAATTCAATCTTACACCTTACAACATCTTTGCATGGAAGGAGAAGATGATAATGAATCTTCAAAGTAGAGGATTATATAGGTTAACCATGAACAAAGAGACCAAACCAACATCAACCATAGAAAAATCCAAGCATCTAAATCGAATGGATGAAGCGTTTGAAACAATTTGCAGTCTCATTTCTTCTGAACTCCTCTTTAACATATCTTGCTATAAAACCCCCTATGAATCCTGGACCACCATGGAAGGGATTTTTTGAAAAGGAGATGAGATGAGGGTACACATGCTCGAGGTGGAATTGCTCACATTGGATCCAAAAATCTTTGACAATCTCCAAGATTTCTTTACCAAATATAAGGATTTGTTCTTGCAACTCAAGGCTTGTGGGGTTGATAAATCTAAAGAGGAGAAACAAATGGTTCTCACCATTCTATCCAAACTTGGTCAAGGATACTCAGTATTTGTATCCACATTTCATTTATTTAGATTCTCCTCTAGATCCACCTGGAATATGCCCTCTCTTGAGGACTTTATCGAATCTTTGATACAAGAGCATAACAAGCTCATCAACATGGGAAAAATCAAAGGCACATGCACTTATTGTGCAAGATAGTAATGATCATCAATATTAGAAATCAAAAGACAAAGACAAAAGGAAAGCACATGCAAATCCGAAGAAGGAAGGGTACTCAAAACCCTTCAACGATACATCCGTATCCAAAGGTGGAAAGGGAAGAAAATGGGAGAAATGCACTTACTGCCATAAAGAATTCCATCTAGAATCTACATCTATGCAAAAACAGATAGATCTAATGACCCAAATACTTCAACAAAATAACCTTGGAGATCGCATCCCCGAGGGTGCCAAGAAGAAGAAGCCAGGAGATTAGAATACCAAGAAAGGGAATCCTAGCCATGCCTTGATTTACATCAATTCCTCTCCTGATGCTTGGATCGTAGATTCATGTGCATCACACAACATGGATTCCAAAAAAGAAGTCTATTCTTCATTGGATGCATGCAAATGTCCTCCTATTCTTATGGGGGACAACTCTCCAGTCGAGGTCACCAACAAAGGAAGGATTGAACAAATGGAAGCTTCGAGAATTTGCTGCATGTTCCCAAAATTTCTGTCAATCTTCTCTCCGTGTATCAGATGACTAACTCTGCCACTGGAAAGAGAGTCATATTCACACCTGATGCAGTGGATATCTATGACAGGCACACCAATTCCAAGGTTTCTAACGGTGAGGTAAATCATCAATCTAGACTCTACACATTTTCTGAATTTATTGAACTAGATTATGCATTACTTCTTACTCATGCCGACGAAAGCAATAGGATATGGCATGAAAGGTTCGTGCATTTAAAATTTAGATATATGAAACATCTTAGAAAGCAGGGAATGGTTGATTTTCTACCCGACATCCACTTCTCCAAAGGAATTTGTGAGGGATGTGTTCTTGGAAAACACCCTCAAGAGAAATTCAATAAAGGAAAGACTTAGAGGGATTCCTCTACTTTAGATCTAATCCATAGTGACCTCATGGTTCCTTTTTCGCATCCATCAATCAATAAAGCAATGTACGTGCTCATTTTTGTTGATGATTTCTTACGCTTCACTTGGATTTACTTCTCAGGAAAAAAATCATAGGTCTTTCAACACCTCAAAGATTTCAAGGCCCTTGTTGAGACACATTCAAGAAAGAAAATCAAAGTCCTTCGAATAGATAACGGGGGAGAGTATGTCAACCATGAGATGCATAAAATGTGTCATGAGGTAGGGATTCAGTTGCAACACATGGTTACCTATACTCCACAACAAAATAGAGTTGCTGAACCGAAAAATAGATCTCTAAAAGAGATGGCATCTTGCATGCTACATGCAAAGTCACTTCCACAGAGATTATGGGTTGAAGCACTTAATTGTGCAACCTAGATCCAAAACATATCTCCCCATATATTTGTCAAAGATAAGACCCCCTACGAGGCTTGGAGCAGCCTCAAACCGGAAGTGACCCACTTTCGTATTTTCGATTCACGTGTATGGGCCGGGATTCCCTCTAAGAAGAGGAAGGCACTTGATCCACAAAGCACATAATGTATCTTTGTTGGATACCCTAACAGTGTGAAGGGATATAGACTCATTTATATTTCCTCAGACCATCTCATCATTGAGAAAAGTGTCCAATTTGAGGAAAGTGTCTCGCATGTACCTCAACAACCACATGTAGACATTTTTGTTCTTCCACCTGTCAGAGACGATGAGCATGCACATGACGACTCTTCTTCATATGAGAGTTATGATTCAAACGATTCAAATGATCTAGATACAAAGTTAGTATGGTCAAATGCAGAGTCAATACATGTAGATGTAGATGTATAGCCAGAGTCGAGGCCCAAGTGGGCCTAGACTACTCTTTAGGATGTAGGGGATCTTGTTGGGGATCCAACAGATACTAGGATGGCTCGATCTGATTTTGAGGAGCCTCCTCTTGCACTCATTGCCAGTACACCGTTGCCACCCAATCATCTTTTCTTGGTTTTGTCTTCAAATCCAAAGTCTTATGGTGAGGTTGTTGGAGATCTCTTTTGGGAATCTGCCATGTAGGAGGAGTACAACTCCCTCCTCGAGAACCAGACTTGGGACCTAGTTCCCCTTTTTTCAGGAAGGAAACTTGTCAGGTGCAGATGGATCTACAGGATCAAGAGCGTAATAGATGGACAAATTAACAGATATAAAACTAGGGTAGTTGCCAAAGGCTTTCAACAGGTGCATGACATCGACTATGATGATACCTTCGCTCCAGTAGAGAATATGGATTCCATATGTTTGGCACTTTCCATTGCGACGACCAAGGAATGGGAAGTTGATCAGATGGACATGAAGAATGCATTTCTTCACGACGATCTCTCTGGGGAGATATATATGGAGAATCCCCAAGGATTTATGCAGGATTCATCTTTGATATGACAACTGAAGAAGTATCTTTATGTCCTCAAGCAGGCTCTGAGGCATGGTATGCCAAGATGGACTCCTACTTGTTGTCACAGAACTTTGTACATTGTAAATCAGATCCGAATGTTTACATGCTCATGACAACTGATTCACTTCTACTCCTGGTTCTGTATGTTGATGATCACTAGTTTCTCGACTTCAAGGATTGCTGCAGTCTAGAGGATTCTACATGACAAGTTCTTGATGACGGACATGGGTCTGCTACATTTCTTCCTTGGAATAGAGATCAATCAGGATGCATCATGCATCAAACTGTCTCAGGCCAACAATGCACGAGATCTCCTTGAGAGATTTCACATGACATATTACAAGTCTACCCCGACTCCTTTCCTATCAGGAGTCAGACTTGAGGATGGTAGGGACACTCCTCTGGTTGACAACACACTTTACAAACAACTAGTGGTGAGCTTGTTGTATCTCACACATTCCAGACCAGACCTCTCCTATGTAGTTGGAGTTGTCTCCAGGTTCATGCAGGAGTTGCATGAGCTACAATGGAAGGCTACAAAGCATATCCTTCGATACGTACATGGCACCATCACCTTTGGGATTCACTATTCAACAAAATCTACACTGGACCTCATCGGGTTCACTGATTCTAACTGGGCTAGCAATAACATTGATCGTAAGTCCACATCTGGTTATTCACTCTATCTTAGTTCCGGGCCTATCTGTTGGTCGAGAAAGAAGAAGGTTGTTATTGCTCTATATTTAGCTGAGGTAGAGTACATAGGGGTAGTTAATATAACCATTCAGGCTACGTGGCTACAACATTTTCTCACTGAGTTGAGAATTTAGTTTCATCGGCCGATCGTCATCTGGCGTGACAACCAGTGCACTCTGAAGTTCTACAAAGATCAGTTTTAGAGGAAGCGAACGAAGCACATCGAGATCCACATGCACTACATATGGGACTTAGTACATGAGGGGATCATGGACATGTAGTTTTGTCCTTCAGTATAACAGTCTGCAGACATCTTCACCAAGAACTTCACTGAGCATAAGTTTCATTCTCCGAACAATCGTCTTGGAGTGAAGGACATAGTTGCCTAGCAACTATCAATTTTTCTTTTTACATACATTGTACTTTGAGGGGGTTTTTTCCCATGAGGTTTTCCCTCTTTCCTCGTTTATTTTAGTGTATCTTTTGTATTTGGGTACCTAACATGGCCTCGTTGCTGGGACCCATTATTTATTTTCACCATAGTGATGTTCAGAGGGGGTGTTGGAGATACTTCACACACACCTAGGATTTATTTTTCCTAAGGTTTTCCCTATGTTTATTAGTCGAGAATATACCTCTAGGAGAATATTCTCTTCAGTTCACACTTCAGTTTGATCAGTTGAGTGGAGTCTAGATGCCACATTGGTATTATCACCATGCAACATTGGGATCATCACCAGCTAATGCACATTTTCCTTGGGATCATCACCAGACTGACGCATTACTCATGATTCCCTGATCTCCTCCTCACTTCACTCTATTTCAGTTAGTTAACCGAAGACCGAGAGACTAATTAATTGTGACTAGGTGGAAATTCACTCATGTAACTGCTTGAGAGACTAGACAAGGTGGCAGTTTACTCCCGTAACTGCTGGTGTGTGTCCAGACCACTCTAGACAACCACTATGGCGCATTGGCTTCTCCTCCAGTGCGCATTAGTTGAGTTATACATAGTATATCATATTTAAATTATCATTCATTCATTTGGTTAATGATAATTCTTCCATTCTTTCTCTTATGCTTCTCTTTTCTCATATTTTCTCTGCCACTGTGTATGTCAATTCCTAGTTAGATCTATTCTATGCAGGTTCAACAAATTTACAATTCATGGCCAGAGGATTCTTCTAGAAGGAGGGAGAAGACTATTATGACAGCTTGTTCTAGATATACCTCTACCTAAGCCATTATATCTCTTGCAGTATCCATGGGTTGGAGTTTACATCAGATGGATGTAAAGACTATTCTTCTCATCAGAGTAATTGAAGAATAAACATATGTATAGCAACCTAAGGGTTTTGAGGTATATCAAAAAGAGACCCATGCATGTAGATGGAAGAATACCTTATATGGATTCAAACAACTTGGTGCAAAGCCTCTCATGTACAACAAAAGCGTGGTGAAAACTTCGTATGACAAAGGAAGTTTATCGAAATGGCTCTTCAGAAGTCTGGGATAATGGATTACAAATCCATGGAAAACTCCCATGATGATAGATTTGAAGAAGTTAAGAGACTTTGATCTAGTAGACCCATTCCTATATTGACAATTGAATGGATCATTGATGTATTTGGAGAATGCTTAGCCGAATATTTTCTTTGCTGTGAAAATAGTTCCTGGTGGAATCTATCCATGAGAATTGAATAATTGCAAAGCATGCCTTGAAATGTCTTCATGGGACGTTTGAGTTATGATATACAACTGCATGGATTTATCGATTCAGATTGGGAAGGAAGTGCAAATGACAAAACAAGTGCTTCTTGTATATGTTTCAGTTTGAGATTTGCCAAGATATCATGGGCTAGCAGGAAACATAAGTATGTTTCACTCAACACTGTAGAAGCATAGTATATTGGAGCTTGTGATGCTTGTATGAAAGCAGTGTGGCTCTGTAAGATGGTTTCTAGATTGTTTGATCAGGTGTTGGATTTGAGCATGATATATTGTGATAACCAGGGTTGTGTGGATCTCTCAGAGAACTCGATGTTCCATGACAGGTCGAAGCACATTGAGATCAAGTACTATTTTCTCTGTGATAAAATCTAGAGGGGAGAAGTGGTTCTCCAGTATATCTCCATTGATGAGTAGATAACAAATATTTTGGTAAAGTCTCTGTCCAAGATGAAAAGTTTGCATACTTAAGGGACAAGATAGACTCGTGGAGATGACCTCCTTATTGAAAAGAGAAGTGATTACTCCCTAGGTTAGGATGGATCACTGCTATGTTATTGATATATGGACAGTCATTTTCCAGTTTGGAAAATGTTCTAGGTTGGGCAGTCAATTTCTAGTCCGGAAAGTGGTCTAAGATTCTTGATGGACAGTCATTTTCCAGTTTGGAAAATGGGCCAAGTTGGGCAGTCACTTTCCAGTCTGGAAAGTGGTCCAATATTCTTGATGGAACGTCATTTTCCAGTTTGGAAAATGGTCTAGGTTGGCCAGTCACTTTCTAGTTCGGAAAGTGGTCCAAGATTTCTGATGGACAGTCATTTTCCAGTTCGGAAAATGGTCCAGAATGGATAGTCATGGTCTGACAAATTGTTGATGTATCATAGACAACGATTCCCCTTACGGCCAGTGTGGGGGAATGGTCTAGGATAGTCATTCTCATTGGCAGTCACTCTGAGAAGTGGTCAAGCAGAATGGTCTGCCTCTCCGGGCAGTCATTCTCTCAAAGTTCATAGTTGTGAGCAGTTTCGAAGAATGGTCCGATGTAGGAGGTTGGTGGAGGACAATAATTTCAATAAGAAATGGTTCAGACAATCATTCCCTAGGGAAAACTTATTCTATCTAGGTTTCACTATGAATCTTGTCGGAAGAATGGTCCAGTTAGGTTGAACGATCTATGTTTAGCAATCAGGGACAATCATTCCCTAGGGAAGACTCATTCTTTCCAGGTTGCACTGTGAATCATGCCAGAAGAATGGTCCAGTTAGGTTGAATGGTCTAGGTTCAACAATCAGGGATAGTTATTCTTATATGCTTGGGAAGAATAGTCCAAACAACCCATGGCTAATGTTTAACTTTTCGAGGGTAGATGCTCTTCCAGATCTCATAGATGTGAGTGGAGGAGTGACTGAGATGAATCGGTTTGTATCATGATATTTTTTATGCAGGTTGATATCAGATGATATGATTTTTGTAGAGATTGTATGTCTCTAGATAGTAGTTGTATGCTACTTTGGTGGATGTGATCCACTGGTAGTGACTGTGTGTCATTGGTTAGTAGCAGTGTGCTACTAGGAGTGGTTTTGTACCACTGGATAGTAGTTGTATACTACTATGAATAGACACAGTTGTGTTCTATTAGATGGCATTGTTCTGATTGCCATGGAGACTATCGAGTTGAAAGTGATGATGATGCTCGTGATTTGATCATGAGATAGTCTATGTGGCTATGATGATGCTACCCGTTGAATGGTTCTTTTGTGCTCAAGACCATTACCTTTAATAGTCTAAAGTACTTCCTCAAACAATGGTTGTCTTTGTTGATATTACGGTAGCTATGGTAGGTATTAACCTCTACGTGTAACCTTGATGAGACTAGAATATTTCGGGAAGCAAGATAAACCCTAATTAGTTGGGTAATAACCCTAGAAGACAAGTCGGTTCAAGAGAATAACTTATATTAAGCTATTAGCCTCCAGAAGAAGAAGTTGGTCCAATTAGGTCACTTGGAGGACTATAAATAGAGGGCGCTTGAGCTCATTTTCACACTCACTCTCACAATTGCATAAGGACAAGTGCTGCACATGACTAGAGTAGAGGTGCAGCTGTTGCAGTAGTGACTTGCTCTTTGGTTATGGGTTGGACTTTCTGCTTTGGTTATGTTTTGGACCTTCTACTTTGAACACTAGCTTTGGAGAGAGATACACTACCTTGGTTGGCTATTAGTTCTAGGGTTTGCTTCCAAAATTATTCTATCTGTCAAGGTTAAGGTGCTCGGGGTGGCCTTTGTGCCTATGGTTGGGTGACAATATTGAGATATTGCCTACGGTGAAACGAGCACATCTCTTTTTCTAACAGTCTTCACCAGAGCAACATAAGTGGGTCACCAATATGTTGGGGTATTATTATGAGGTCATATAGAAGGGTAGATAAAATGTTTTGGTTGATGCTTTATCCAAGTAATTTGAGAGGATGGGTCACTCCTTGCCTTATTCTTACCAAGTCTAGGATAGCTCGAAGAAGCCTGTAAGGAATGGTTGGAAAATAGTACTTTAAGGCAACTCATCCAACGACTTCATGCAGATCCAAACCCACCTAAAGGTTATACATGGAAACAAGGTGCATTACGATATAAAGGGTGCATTTTCCTAGCAAAATATTCAGCCTTAAAACAATGAGTCTTAGGGTAGCTACATTCATCACCGATATTAGGTCACTCTAGCTTTCATAAAACTTATGAAAGAACTAAGCACTCATTCTTTCGGGAAGGAAGGAAAATAAATATCCATGATTTCATAGCATCTCGTGACACTTTCCAAAGAAACAAGGGAGAGAAAGTGAAGATGCTAGGGGCATTGCATCCACTATCAATCCCAACATAGATGTGGATCAACATCTCAATGGATTTTATTGTGGAACTCCCAAAATCGGGTAACAAATTAGTCATCATGGTGGCTATTGACCGTCTTTCAAAAATTGCTTATTTTCATGTTGTAGCTCATCCCTTCACTCATTCCTCAATTTTCCAAGTCTTTATGGATCATATATTTAAGTTACATGACATGCCCACTTCCATTGTCTTGGATTGGGACGCCATATTCACCAGGAAATTTTGGCAGGAGCTATTTGAACTTCAAGGTACACAACTGAATATGAACACTGCATATCATCCCCAAACTGATGTCCAAACATAAGTGGTCAACAAGTGCTTAGAAACCTATTTGACATGCTTTGCTTCTAAAAATACGCACCAATGGCCACATTGGCTTCCCCTCACAAAATGGTGGTACAATACCAGTTATCATGGAGCTACAAAAATGACATTGTATGAAGCTATTTATGGCCCAAAACCCTTGTAAGTGGCATCCTATGTACTAGGCACCTCCAAGGTTTATGCAATGGACAAAACACTTCACGCTAGAGAAACCATTATCCGTACTCTCAAGGAAAAATTGGTTATGGTGCAAAATCGAATGAAACAACAAGTTGATCAACATGGATATGAACGTTCTTTTGTTAAAGGGGATCACACATTTCTTTGCTTACAACTTTATAATTAAACATCACTCAAAGATATAGTTCCCTAGAAGCTAAATTGCAAGTCCTACGATCCCTAACAGATCAACAACGCATTGGGTAGGTGGCCTACAAACTAGCTCTCCCATCCTACTCCAAGATTCATCCAGTCTTTCATGTGTCTTGTTTGAAGAAGGTTGTGGGATCAAATTGCGAAGTGCATACCAACCTACCAGAACTTGATGAAGAAGGTTCCATTTGGCTCCAACCATAAGCAATATTGGATACCAGAGAGGGTTAGTTGCACCAACGCAAGATCTGTGAAGTAGTGATCCAGTGGAAAGATATGCAAGCAGGAGATGCCACATGGGAACTGACAACGATTCTACAACAATTTCCTCACCTTTCAGTGTTGAGGATGATGTTTCTTTCAAAGGAGGAGGGCATGTTAGGGTCCTACCCCAACCCCTTACTTAAAATACTTTATTGATGTACGAGGACACCTTCCTTGAATAAGGCCCACTAAATAGTTAGTTAATAATCATTCATTGTAAAAAGGGTCATTTTTATTAATAAGGCCCAAATTAGTTAAGTAAGTCCTTATTATAAGTGGGACTGCATGTAGTTAAGATTCTCTATTGATATCTATATATTGAGTAGAACGTTATGCGATGTTTTGTGAAGACTTGTTATTGTATTTGGAGCTTTCCTCTAGGAGGTTTCCCCCTTGAAGAGGTAAGTGAACGTAGCTCTCTATTTTTAAATATCATTAATACAAGAGATCTTTCACAGGGTTTATCTATTTTCTCTTGTGTCTTTGTTTTTGCACTAATGTTCTATTACATTATTTGTGATTGCTCTGAATTTATGGGGTTAAGTACATTGCAATATGTGTTACTAGAACTTGAAATCTCTTTCTCGTTAGAGCAAACCTAGAGCAAGAATGCTCATTATAGTTAACGAACTCCCCATAGGGTTTGAACTTGCTAGAGATGATATTAGTATTGTCATAGTTCTATAAAAGGTGTGGGTAAACCTACTCTAAACATCTAGAAATCAAACACTCAAACAATCTTATGATCTAGTAAACAAGTTTTATGCTGATCATTCAATGGTGAAGTGATCAAGTATTGTAGGGGATTTATGTGAGATTTTCTTCTCTCATATTGTTATCTTAAATTTTTGTTTTCAAGACTCTTACATCTTAATGTTGTGAGTCTTCTTTGGTTATATTTGATGTCGTCTCTCTTGGGAACTTCACCTTTTCTCTTTCTTATTAAGCCTCGCTAAAGTCTCATCATCTTATCCCTTCAAGACTAGCACGACGGGTGGTTATGAGAGGACTAAGACTATAACTATTCGATTCGTAAATAAAGTTGAATTTTGATTTGGCATTTTCTTAGTTGTCTTTATTTATTTATTATTTCATCTTACTCACATTGTTAGTTTAGGTAAATTATGGATTAATAATAGTGCATCTTACTCACTTTGTATATATTTAGATTAATACATGAGGATACTTAATTGTTAGAATACCATTTTGCTCTTTTTTCTTAAGTGAGGGAGGAGTCTAGATTTAGGAGTGTAGTGCTCAATTTTTGCATATGCACTCCTTTGGGTGAAATGTCAATTATGCTCTTGCTCCAAGATCATTGTCGTTAGAGGTATTCCCACATCTCCATATCCGTTATTACATTTTAGTAGTTTTTTTATATTAAAATTATTGTATGGAGAGAAAAGTGTCCAAGTCATAACATTTTATAATATTTATGTGAAATGAGTGTTTACAAAGTTATATATATATATATTGAAATTGGAGGATTTGTAGTAATTAAAAGATGCAGTAGAACTCACAATAGATATGTATCAATTTTTTTTTTTGAGCAAAAGTTCACACACCAAAAGGATGTAATGTTTCAACATAGGGTTGTATATAAAGATTAGCTTCAGATACATCATTATTCTAAAGTATTTAGTAGTATAAATTTGACAAAAAGAACCTAAAAGCCCAAGAACTTTGAAAAACATGTCTATTTAGGAAGTAGTATGTGAGTCAACTTGTAGCTTCATCCTCAAATTCTTTCGTTAGCCTCATAGCTATTTTCCTTGTTTTCTCCTAGGCTACGAGATGATCGATTTCATTGTCTTTCACCGGCAAGCCAAGGATTGATTTTGTAGAGTGGACTTGGGTGTGAGTTGCAGAGTGTCTCCCAAAAGACAATTGAACAACCAAGTGGCGTAGCTCCCTTAATTTAGTCTCTACTACATTTATGCACCTCTTTTATTGTAGGAGGATGCCCACAATGACCTTAATATGGGAGTTAGAAGTGGTTTTCTTAACTAAAGTTTTCTCTGTTATT
>ML812981.1:222675-240283 GCA_009831015.1 Picea engelmannii | reverse complement strand
TAACTTGCCACTTGCCACCTTAAACATTCACCCAATAACTCATTTTTACAAAATTACAAAATTTGACTTAGCAATTAAAATTGTTGTTTTGACTGACACTGACTCTGAGTGGACAAAGACATAGTAAACTTCGTCCGACTGAGTTGAAACTCGGTCTATGGGTGTAGGGGGTGCTATTCCATTTCTTTTGAGCACAAATACCCCTATCAAAAACCCAAAGACCCAGTTTTTACAATAATAGCTCAAAAAATAATTAATTAATTAAATTATTAAAAATTTAATTAATTAAAAAAAACCTATCTAGACTCGACGAAATTCCGCGAAACTTTCTACATTGTCTAGCATGGTCATTTACAATATTCCTAACAAAGGTTACCAAAGAAATGAGACCATCAGAGCGCCTTTCACCACTTTGGAGGAAGTCATGTGTGGAGGGAAAAACTCAAGGGAAGTCGGCTAGGAGCTTGTCTGGTCGACAACCTGAGGATAAAAAACCCTCGGTGAAAGGAACTCCCCCAATGGAAACACCCAAGGTACCTGACCTAACTATGATCCATGCAGACTTATTACATTATCAACCCACGCAGGGGTGCGGGAATTTCGTTTACAAAATTTTGTGCTGGGGTATCAGATACCCAAGTAGAACCAAAACTGTCTTCATCAAATTTGCATCTGATGATGCATCTTCACAGCACATGAGTTGACCCCTAGCTGAATAGGCGGTCAACAATACCCATACAGGTTTGGAGCATCATTAAGGAAATATTCAAGGCTGCAAATATCTCTTGTAACGTCACCATTATATCTTGTCTTCCTCTCTTCTTGGCTGGAAATGTTGCTATTATTTTAGGGTTTCTAAACCCAATTTTATATCAAGGGTTAATAAAGGTTGATTTAACGATCTCATCTAGGTAAACCCCCCTTGTGTCGAAGAAGAGCCAACCTAAAGTGAAGGGAGGTTCTGTTGAGGTGATAGTGGGTAGAACTTCTAAGAGTTTCCCTAGGGTGATAATTGGACTTATCTTGTGAGAAAATCCAGGAGGTAATAAGGGCATTGGCTATTGAACTCCCCCCACCAATAATCTACAGTAAGAGTTGAAGACAAAGAAGCTTTAACAAATGAGTTTGGAAGTTTGACTAAACTTTTGCAATGAATAATATAACTTTAAAACTTTGAAATTACTTATTTGGTGGATCCTTGGATCTTCTTCGAATAGCCATAGACATGTTGAAGGTACCGATACTCCCATTGAAATGCAAGATCTTACTGTGTATCTCATCTTGTATCTTTGGATTAGGGACCATGCACTCAATGAATTTGTACAATCCTTCATCTACCTCCTCAGTTGCTTCAATTTTTTTTGTATAATGGTACCTTTAGAAGACGAAGAAGCTTGATCCAATGACTTTGAAGCCTTGGCTAAAATTTTGCAATCCTTAGAATAATGAATAATATAACTTGAAAACATTGAAATTACTTACCTTAGGTTCAAGTAATAGCCAGTTGCATGTGAAGGTCGATGGAGTTGTTTGTTCCATCTATCACCAATGATTTCAATAGAGGAAGATACTTATGTCTTTTATCACCCTATATTTCCTATATTGCCTCTTTGTCCTGATACATGGTGATTTGTAAACGAGGGACTTATAGCCCACTCTCTTCACCAAATAGATCCTCTTTTGAAGCCTCTTATGAGTTCTATTCTTAGCCTTGTATAGAATGCTCTCTGTCTTCTTCTTCATGGGCTGGCTGTAAGGTCTGTTCACTGTGCAACCTCTGCTTCAGATGATTGGATGGATCCTTTTCTGTATAACCTACACATAAGAACCAACTGGAAACACAATAGCAATCCGATCAATCACAAACAATTCTTTGCAAATATTCTAAAGCTAGTGACTAGATACCAATGCTATGTGATTTCCCTATTCTCAATGTAGCCTCTGCTCTTTTGATGGTTGCAAGGCCTTCTCTGTGCAACCAATGGAAACAAGCCACTACAATCCCCTCTATGCTAAATCCCTCAATAGGCACATAACGATGGAATGTTTGTGTGATGGATTACCTTGCCAGTTACTGGCTTGTGGTACCCAACAAGTCTTCTCTTCCTTCAAGTCTGGTTCACTACTCTATGTGTGGCTAGGTAGGACCAATGCTAACTATTATCACAGGATTTGTACTTGTGCAAAGCCCCCCACAAGATCCCAATCTTGTGTAGCAATTGGAAGTTTCTACCACTATCACCTAAGTAGAGACTTCCCTTGTTTTAGTGATGGAAGAAGGTCCACCACAAGGGAGGCTTCCCTGGTGACCTCAAGGGATCAAATAGAAAGATTAGTCGAGCCTACAACCCCCTATATTGGTCACCTAAGTGTTAGGTCTAGGTCTAGGAGAGGTAAGAAAAGATTACAAGATAATCGGTTCACCTGTACAAGACAATAAACAATTTGAAGCATAAAATAGGCAATTACCAAGTTATGTAGCTTATAAATGACCTCTTAGACACTAGATAATCAAAAGATTCAATGGTTGTTGCAAAATTACAGCAATTAAAGCAATATATAACAACAATTAATGTTTTGCAACAACAACAAGAAAAAGTACTCAGAAATGTAGCAATTTATCATATAAACCAAGCCTTCAACATGTACAATAATATCCAATTGCTAGATCAGAATTCTGAGTATCTTAAGCCACTTTTCCAAGTATCTTATGCCAATGGGCTAATTTTCCATGGTTTTACCCAAAAAAAGATTCATCAATTTCCATTTTTTCTAAAAATGATTCACCCAAATTCCATAGAATAAAATTATTTTACCTTAAAAATCACCAAAATGTTATATAAACTATATAAAATCCTTATAAATTTGAATATTTTTACAAAACTATCGCCAAACATTTTACGTTTTGAATATTAAGGACTAGTAAGATTAGCCCATGTTTCTACATTTTAATATAAATTTCCATCTTTAAAATCATCTCTGGTGGCTGTAGCAAACTTTGGTAACAACAACAATAAATATCATTAGTTTGCTAAAGTTAGGGTTATAGAAATTAGTAAAATCGCTTTGAGAGAGAGAATGCTAATTCTAAGTACAATTTTCACCCTAAGAGAAGCTTTAGACTAGTGTCGTTGTCTTTTAGGTCTTATGGAGTCAAGCATGCAACACCTTGAAGATTGAACTAGATGATAGAGAAGAATGAGGTTTAAACCCTAAGGTGCAAAGCCTCTTGGGCCTTAGGACTAAACCTTCAACAAAATGGTCCCTAGGGTGCAAAGCCTCTTGGGCCCCAGGTGTCTTTTCCTCTCTTCTAGATAACCTAGGTCAAGGATCAAAGACTAGGATTAAAACCCTAAGGTGCAAAGCCTCTTGGGCCTTAGGTTATTAACCCTAGCAAAATAATGCTCTCACAAAACTTGGACAAACAAAGTGTATGGAGGAGAAAAAAACATATGTCTCCTCCCTAGGGTTTCACCAAGACAAAGTAACATGCAACAAGATAGTAATTATCACCTTAAAACATTAACAATGGCATACAATTGCAGCAATTACTTACTTATCCAAGTCACTAGGCTAGAAAAACCCTAGTTGCAACAATACATCATCCAAGAAAAGAAAAGACATCCACAAAGATCCTCCTCCAAAAGTAAGGCATGAGATCCAAGAGACAAAAAATGAGAAATAGCGAACTTTTCTAACGTAGCACTCTCACAAATGTGAGAGGAAGTGATCATCTAAATGAATGGAGTGCTAGTCTTATTTATAAGGAAACCCTAGTGCTCCAATAGTCACAAAAAGTGAAAATTCATGTCTCTAAGTGGGGCCAACCCCTCAAATTTTCCTTTACAAATGTCAAAACATGAAAAATAATACAAAAATGCCCTCCTAGGTCACACGTGTGGTGACATCATGCTCCAAGAGGGTGTGTGAAGGCCTTCCAAGGCCACATGTCATCATCTCATGGCGTAATCATGGAAGGAGGTGCATCTCCTCATCTATGGTCATGTCAATCATCAATGGTACCCCAAGTGGTCATCAAGCCCCATCATCATAAAACCCTAAAGTGTGATGTCATCATCAAAGGAAGGCCAATATCCAAGGTGTAGAGCACTGCGTCCAAGGTTGAGGGGAGTGTATCTCATGTTTGCAAGGCATCCAACCGTCCACTTGTGCAATATCCTCCATCCAATGAGTAATAATCGATGGGGTACACTACCCAACATGTGGGCTTCCATCCCATCTGTGTGCCACCATGACCAAATCTGTCAAAATCAAGCTCATCTATCCATCATCCAAGGTCTTGAAGATGTGAGAGACATTGTCTGAATGTTCCAAGTCACTGGATGACTCAATGCTTTGCATCACATGTGCCATATCCTGCAATAGAGGCATAACGTCCTAGGTGAAAGCCTGGGACGTCCTTCAAGAACCATGTCAAGGGCATCCAAATCAAAATAGAATATGAAATCAAGTAAATCCAATGTTTATAAGATACACCAGTCCTTAAATCATGCAAAGTAAGATGTTACTTAAGATATAAGCCACGTGAATAATTCACTTCAGTATCCCCTTCTAATATCATACCAGCTCAGGACTTTATGTAAGTTGGCAAGTTTGAATATGGGAGGACCTTCACCTGACCCTCTTAGGTGTGCCAACCAAAACAATGAAAGAAAAGAACCCTTAGTAAGTGTGATAGTGGTATGTGTTGGGATTACTTCATGGCTTATGGTGTCATTGAGTCCATTTCTATGAGCGTCTTTGTGGACATTGCGCTTTCTCTTGAGTTACCACTTTCCAAGCACTATGTTTTTCCAAACCCCTTTATTTTCCTTTTTATCTGTCCTCTTGTCATATTTGCAAGTCCACTTTTATAAGGTTTCAAGCTATAGCATCATTGTTTGGGAGTGGGGCGAATGCAGAAAGGGTAGAGATAAAGTTGGACTGCCTTTTAAGGGTCCTTTGCTATCATTCCTTTCTTTCTTAGCATCATTCTTTTATTCTTTTAGCAACAGTTGCAATCAACCTCTGGGCCTTCAGCCCCCTTCTCATGAGAGAAGAACCATGACCCATTACCGAAGTTTAGTACACTGCGACAGGCTCCAGGATGGAAAGTGTTAAGTATGGTGGGAAAAGGAATGTTACCCTTATGAGGGTCCCCCAGTAGTACCCCTTTTCCCTAGGCAGTTACAACATGGGACTAGGGCACAAATGATGGCCACCAAGGTGAAAAAAGGAAACAAACGTAACTTCTTGAGCTAGTGATCTATTATCCAACTTTAACCAATGATCCTCATCCCCATGCCTAGTATATTAAGCACAACATTTCACATGAAAGAAGGACTAACATATCTCATGGTGACATTGGCTTACCATCTCCCATACACTAAGTTAACTAGATGTGATGAGCTTGGTTAATCTGAAGCAAAAGAGGCAATCTGAGGGGGGTTGTTGGGTTGTTATCTGTGGACATGTTGATCATCATCATGGTCGGGATCATTGTCTTCATTGCGGGCCATGAGACATGATCTTCTCTAGTTACCCCTAAGCATGGGGGGGGGGGGTAACATTTGGCTCCAACATGGGGAAATTTGCTCATGGTAGAGCACATGAGAACCTCGACATCTTTGGTTGTCCAAGACCTGGAATCCTACACCCACTTCTAACAACACTAACACTTTAGTTGCGAAGATTGGTGGATGTAATCCACTAGGGTTAGTATCTAATCCAAAATCCTTTATAGCTAAGGCATGCAAAATAAAGCAATATTAAAATGAACAATGCAAGTACCTAACATGGATGCATAATATGTACAAGAAATGAAAATGCAATGATATGCATATGCAAGGCTATACTACCATGAAATGCATGATGCGAATAGTATACAAATGAAATGCAAAATGCACATGACCTACCTACCCTAATGCTACATGTCAACTGAAATGTTAGGTATAATCATATAACCAATGAATCCATCCTAGCATTTGTTCAAATTGAAAATTTCTACCTTTGTGCTTAATTATAAACCAGAGAAAAAATATATCAAGCAAAAAATAATCATGAGTCGGGATAACCACCAGAACAAAGTCAAAAATAGAATTGAGCTCAAGAGGGTGGGGGGGAGGAAAAAATTATGCCAAGGTACATTCCTACAGGATTGCTCAATCCATCTCTGAATAGGATTGTGATAAGACAAAGGCCCATAGGGCTGACCCAAAGGCTCTAAAGATTGACTATCTTGGCTCTCATCACTTCCCGAGGCTTGGGATGGAATGAAAATAAAATTGAAAGATGCCTGATGATCACCCAAGAATGGGATGGATGAATACTTGGACATGGGTAAAGATCTCAAGAAAAATTTTTGCTCACAACGTAGGGCTTGTTGGTCTTTATGTGAAAATCCCTGCAACAAACCATAGGTTGAAAACAACTTTGCCCCATAGGAAAATCACTATCAGGGGGAAAACTCCTAGCCGTATATTTAGCGGAATAGAAAGATGAAAAAGGAGAAGGATGGAAACTCTTGTCATGAAAATCTTGCTTTGGGAAAATCATGGCCTCTTCTTCATCAAAGTTAGAGAATAAAGGTGGTTGAAAATCTTCTTCGTAGAATAAATCCAAGTGTTTATAAGAATATGTATCAAAACTTCCAGGATATGACCGAAAACCATCATGAGAATGTTGCAATAAGTCATCCCTGGGTGGTTGGAACAAATATGTGATCATGTTGTTTTCATGTTGCCAACTTGCCACACATATGAATCATTAGAAATCACATATGCTTGTGCTAAGGCAACAATTCTACATTCTTCATTTGAAAACAACCTTCAATGTCATAAATGGGTTATCCATTAAAACTAGAATAACTCATGTCCCATTTACGTCTCCCAACATGTATAAAATCATCAATATTTTCAATCATATCATCACCTTTATTATATCCTGAAGGGTCTAACACATCCAAGGGATCATCTAGAACCTCTTCACTTTCCAAATTATGAAATGAAGCAACATCAAAAATTTGGAAAGGAGTATAACTTACCATGTTCTCTTCTTCATGTGCAGGAGGAATGGAAGCTTGGATGACATCATCCTCATTAGATAGAGGAGCAAATAATGACGTTTCATATTTATTAGGGCCTTCTTCAAGGAATGGGTCTTCAACATGGTGTGCCTCATCAAAGTGTTCTTCAACAGGTCCATGAAGCAGCTCATGTTCTACTTCGTGTACTTGGTGGCCCTTTTCATGAGTCACCTCTTCGGGCTCTCGTTCTTTAATCAGATCTTCATTGTCTTCAATGGAATCATGAGGTGATTCTTGATCCTCTTCAAGGGTTTGGTAACCCTCCTCATAAATCTCTTCCTTAGGTTCTTGCCTTGGAGGTGTGTGATCTTCAAGACTCTCATCCAAGTCATGCTTAATATATGGAAGTTCTTCGTCAATAAATTCTCCATCGTTCGTTTGATCGTCTAGAGGGTGAACTTCGTCAAGATCTGTATCTTCTTTTGAATCATCCCATTCTCCTTTGTCTATTAAAAACTCCAATATCTTGGATAAAACCCAAGGCTGATCATATTTCTCATGCTAGCACACAGTGCTTTCACTCCAGAATATGATATGGCAAGTTCTTGTTCTAGCTCATCAGTGGGTTTTTTTTATACCTTTCCACTATGAGGTCATACCTCTTTCGTCTTAGTCTACAAAGGTCAACTAAAAAATGTACATTTGTGTAGCAATCAATCAGTTGCTTACAAGATTCCTTAACTTCTCTAATATTTTCCTTCAACCATTGAGAGAATTCTTCACACTGTTCTTGTCCTTCATATATTTCTTCATTCTCTTCAATTGGTTGAATAGACACCGATGTATTCTCTTCATGAATATCCTCTTCAACTTCTTGTTCCTTAGTGAATTCTTCAACTTCCTCAACAGGGTTAGACCCTTCCCTTTGGAGGGCCACCGTGAGATCATGGAGAATGTCTTCATATCTTTGTGTTCTCGGGGCCCACCTTTTGAGGAATTCTTCAATGAAGATTGTAAGAGAAGATATACTCTTCAAATTGAGAGTATGCTTAACCCATTTCTTTTGTCTTGTTTCCAGAGATAGAAAAAACAATATTATTAGCACATCTTGATGCATCACATCTATCTCTGAAGCATACTTCAAGAAATTCACAACATGAGTAACAACCAAGGATGGGCTCCCATCAAATTTTGGACAATTATACCCCCAATCTGGACAAAAGTGATTTGGGTATCCATGAACATCTTTAATATCCAAAGAGGGAAACATTTAATGAAGTGACCATGGTGCCATAATTCCATTACTTGAGAATATGCAATCTTACAAAATTTGAGAATAGGATGACACCTCAAAATATATCAATGGAGTCGCAAGATGATCTTTTTGGGATCATCAAAGGTAAACAAGGGATTCTACCCTCAATGGAGTCACCATGTAAACTTGAGGATAAGGGCTTTGGGGTAAGTTTACTAGAAGAATGGCATAGGGAGAATGATTCAATCCTCCTCGGCAACGACACCAAAATGTTATCACAGGATTTGTACTTGTGCAAAACCCTCCACAAAATCCCAATCTTGTGTAACAATTGGAAGGTTCTACCATTGTCACCTAAGTAGAGACTTCCCTCATTTTAGTGATGGAAGAAGGTACACCACAAGGGAGGCCTCCCCCGTGACCTCAAGGGGTCAAATAGCAATATTAGCCGAGCCTACAATCCCCTATCTTGGTCACCTAAGTGTTAGGTCTAGGTCTAGGAGAGGTAAGAAAAGGTTACAAGGTAATCAGTTCACCTGTATGAGACAATAAACAATTTGAAGCATAAAATAGGAAGCTACCAAGTTATGTAGCTTATAAATGACCTCTTAGACACTAGATAATCAATAGAGTCAATGGCTGTTGCAAAATTACGGAAGTAAAACAATATATAACAACAATTAATGTTTTGCAACAACAGCAAGAAAAAGTACTCAGAAATGTAGCAATTTATCATATAAACCAAGCCTTCAACATGTACAATAATATACAATTGCTAGATCAGAATTCTGAGTATCTTAAGCCACTTTTCCAACTATATGTATGCAGGAAATTAAAGTAAAAACTAGTGGCTGTAGCAAACTTTGGTAACAGCAGCAATATATATCATTAGTTTGCTAAAGTTAGGGTTAGAGAAGTTAGTAAAATTGCTTTAAGAGAGAGAATGTTAATTCTAAGTGCAATTTTCACCATAAGAAAAGCTTTAGACTAGTGTTGTTGTCTTTTAGTGCTTATGGAGTCAAGCATGCAACACCTTGAAGATTGAACTAGATGATAGAGAATAATGAGGTTTAACCCTAAGGTGCAAAGCCTCTTGGGCCTTAGGACTAAACCTTCAAGAAAATGGTCCCTAGGGTGCAAATCCTCTTGGGCAGTAGGTGTTGTTTCCTCTCTTCTAGATAACCTAGGTCAAGGATCAAAGACTAGGATTAAAACCCTAATGTGCAAAGCCTCTTGGGCCTTAATTTCTTAACCCTAGAAAAAGAATGCTCTCACAAAACTTGGACAAACAAAGTGTATGGAGGAGAAAAGGACTTATGTCTCCTCCCTAGGGTTTCACCAAGACAAAGTAACATGCAACAAGAACCTTAAAACATTAAAAATGACATACAATTGCGGCAATTACTTACATATCCAAGTCGTTAGGCTAGAAAAACCCTAGTTGCAGCAATACATCATCCAAGAAAAGCAAATACATTCACAAAGATCCTCCTCCAAAAGTAGCGCATGAGATCCAAGAGACAAAAAATGAGAAATAACGAACTTTTCTAAGGTAACACTCCCACAAATGTGAGAGGAAGTGATGATCCATGTGAATGGAGCACTAGTCTTATTTATAAGGAAACCCTAGTGCTCCAATAGTCAGAAAAAGTGAAAAGTCATGTCTCTAAGTGGGGCCAACCCCTCAAATTTTCTTTTATAAATGTCAAAACATGAAAAATAATACAAAATGCCCTCCTAGGTCACACGTGTGGTGACGTCATGCTCCAAGAGGGTGTGTGAAGGCCTTCCAAGGCAACATGTCATCATCTCATGGTACAATTATGGCGGGAGGTGCATCTCCTCGTCTATGGTCATGTCACATCATCAATGGTACCCCAAGTGGTCATCAAGCCCCATCATCGTCAAATCCTAAAGTGTGACGTCATCATCAAAGGAGGGCCAACGCCCAAGGTGTAGAGCACTACATCCAAGGTGGAGGGGAGTGTATCTCATCTCTGCAAAGCATCCAACTGTCCACTGGTGCAATGTCCTCCATCCAATGAGTAATAATCCATGGGGTACACTTCCCAGCATGTGGGCTTCCATCCCATCTATGTGCCACCATGACCAAATTTGTCAAAATCAATCCCATCTATCCAACGTCCAAGATCTTGAAGATATGAAATCCACTGTTTGAATGTGCCAAGTCACTGGGTGACTCAATGCTCTACATCACACATGCCATATCCTACAATAGAGGCACAACGTCCTGGGTGAAAGCCTAGGGCATCCTTCAAGAACCATGTCATGGGCATCCAGATCAAAACAGAATATGAAATAAAGTAAAGCCAATGTTCATAAGATACATCGGTCCTTCAATCATGCAAAGTAAGATGTTACTTCAAATATAAGCCACATGAATAATTCACTTTAGTATCCCCTTCTAATATCACACCAGCTCAAGACTTTATGTAAGTTGGCAAGTTTGAATATGGGAGGACCTTCATCTAACCCTATTAGATGTGCCAACCAAAACAGTGAAAGAAAAGACCCAGGTAGAGGGATATGTCCCCGAGGGAAATAGTGAAAGAAAAGAACCCTTCAAGAGTAAGTGTGATAGTGGTACGTGTTGGGCTTACTTCATGGATTATGGTGTCGTTGAGTCCATTTCTATGAGCGCCTTTGTGGAGGGTGTGTTTTCTATTGAGTTATCACTTTCTAAGCACTACATTTTTCCAAACCCCTTTATTTGCCTTTTATTTGTCCTCTTATAATATTTGCAGGTCCCCTTTTATAAGGTTTCAAGTTATAACATCATTGCTTGGGACTGGGGCGAATGCAGAAAGGGTAGAGCTCAAGTTGGATTGGCTTTTGAGGGTCCTTTGTTATCATTCCTTTCTTTCTTTAGTATCATTCTTTTATTCTTTTAGCAGTAGTTGTAATCAACCTCTGGGCCTTCATCCCTGTTATCTTCTCATGATAGAATGAACCATGACCCATTACCGAAGTTTAGTACATTGCGACAAGCTCCAGGATGGAAAGTGTTAAGTATGGGGGGGAATAGAATGTTACCCTTGTGAGGGCCCCCCATTAGTACCCCTTTTCCCTGGGCGGTGACAACACGGGACTAGGGCATATATGTTGGCCACCAAGGTGAAACAAGGAAACAAACATGATTTCTTGAGCTAGTGATCCATTATCCAACTTCCACCAATGATCCTCATCCCCGTGCATAGTATATTAAGCACAACACTTCGCATGAAAGAAGGACTAACATACCTCATGGTGACGTTGACTTACCATCCCCCATACACTGAGTTGACTGGATGTGATGAGATTGGTTGATCTGAAGCAAAAGAGGCAATCTGAGAGGGGTTGTTGGGTTGCTATTTGTGGACATGTTGATCATCATCATGGTCGGGATCACTATCGTGATTCTTCATTGCAGGCCATGAGACATGATCTCCTCTAGTTACCCCTAGGCGTGGGGGGGGGGGGTAACACTAACCATCAATGCCATACCTCTAGGGTCTTCAAATTGCCCACTACTTGTTATAGCCACCGATCTTTGTGTCAAACTCAAGGATGCTTCCACTTGGAAAGAATTTTTGAATGCTATAAATGCCTCGAAGGATGTTCTGCTACTAAAGAAAGAAACTTGGAGCTAACTTCCATGGATTGAAAGAGACTTTATTATGGTTCACTGTAGCATGTGCACATATTTATCATTGTTTATTTATCCTGTCTGGAAATTGCTAAGTTTGTAACCAATGCAAGAATACTTGACATCAAAGACAAGATGCTCAAGGTTGAAGGTTCAAATTGGATTACTTTCTCTTAGCATACGTTTCCATATTCTAAGATTTACATAAAGTATGAGTAGGATTTTTATGAGAGTTTTCCACTCATGGATCTAAATCGCTATCTTATATAGTTCCAATATCCATTTTTGTAGCATATCTAACAGCTAGCAACCAAGGTAAGACTGGACTAAGAATAATTATTACGATGGTATCTAGCATGTCTTGATCTTCATCTACTCATGTCCTAGGTTGATGTGAACCTTGCCAACTGAAGTATAACATTTAGTGATGTGTCTAAAGCTCGTTTGGCTTGGGAGTCTAAGACTTCAATAGGTAGAGATAAGAGGATTGGGAAGAACGATTTGGGAAGAAAAATGCCCAAAGAAATAAAGCCACCCAGGTAGTGAAATTGCCCCAACTATGAGATGGAATGCCCAAGCAAGTAATTTAATTTCCCAAGTAAAGGAATAGAGCCACCCAAGCAGTGAAATCACCCCATCTATGAGATGAAATGCCCAATTAAGTTATTTAATTGCCCAGGGAGAGAGGGAGGGTGTCTACGAGCTATTTGTGGTTTGTACAGCCGCTATATGGCATCATGGGTGAGAGTGAGTGACCAACAAATACGAACTCAACTAGCAGTGAAATAAAACGTCGAGGATATGAAAATTCGACCCATGTATGGAATTACAGACCAGGTAAAAGAAATTTGACTCAAGAAAGAGAGATTGCATCCTGGAGGAGTGATAAGTTCACCCAACAAACAAACTACACCGAATTAGAAGCTCCCTAAGTGCAACAATCAAATCTTGTGAGCCATTGATCTTTATGCATAGTGGAATGGACAATGGGTATTTTTGAGTTGTTTGTGTTCACCAATATCATGGAAAACAATTCTCTGAACCAGACAAACAGAAATACAAGTGGCCATTTTTAATTGCCACCATTAACACACTCAGACTATCACATTGAACAAGATAAGAGCACATTTCACACATAATTTAAACATATATATATTACCAATTACTCAAGAACATCCATTAAACCACCATTGATTAAATTCATCACACAAGACAGATTGTTTACCGTGGAAACCCAAATGGGAAAACTAACTTCGAATGGGGTTCAGTCCTTCGTTTCCGACAATCTTTCTTATAATGCATTTTCAACAGCCATGACCCTCCATTTCCCATTCCTCATCCTTCTCTTCTATTTTATTTTTTCATTTTCCTTCAATTTTTTTTCTCTCACATTTGTCTCATTCAACTTTACATTTACATTGCATTTTACATAGTTTGCTAACTTTTGTTAATTGTCGAATTTCCTTTTAGTTACTTAATCTTACACCCAATCGTTGGTTTGGATTCATTTCGGATCACACCTCCCCATTGAGAGGCCTTTTGGTCTCCAAAAGCTTGAAGGAAACCATTCTAGATCAATGTACTTATGTCTGCTTCTCTGGAACGTGGCTCTGACTCTAGCTTCTGGCAAAAAATCTAGCTCTGGTCTTGGTTATGTCTCTAGCTCTAGTTCCTAGATCGCTTGTTTGCACAATGCAAAAGTTTGCTCACCGACTCTCAACTCTAAGCAATCTCTAGATCTGAACTATGGACTCAACATTCATTTCCATCTCCTTATCTTGGAAACAGTTCATCTTGGCAGCCAATGAAGCCAAGTCGAATGTTGGTCTATGTTTAGCATGACCCCAACAAGATATGCCATCACGTATCAATGCCTCAAAAGGAAGTGTGGCTTGCCTTCTCTTTCTAGGATCAGTTGCTTTCTAGCATGGAAACAACTCTTTGGTGCCTGCACATGCTTGCAAGTACTTCATGGAGTTCTCAGTAACTTCTCCCTCCAATGTCATTGACCCTCGTGCATCAGTCTCTGGCACATCTTTAGGAAGGAAAACTTGTTTTGGAAGATGTAGTTAGCAAATGAAATGGGGCTGCCTTGGTGGTTGGCATCCACTTGTTTTCCTCTATGATGGTGACGCAAAAATCCTATGTTACTATATCTCCTTGGACAACTTCTTCCCCTTGAATTGGAGATGTAGGCAACTCTCCATCTCTATTAGGCTTCACTTTCCACACTCTCCTCTTGATTGTGCGGCTTTTGGGGTGAAGCTCTGGGTGTTGTCGCCAACACTTCACTTCCCAGTGTCCACTCAACTTGCAATGGTGGCAAAAGTTCGTGTTGCTACTACAAGGACTATCTAACATGCTCTTCCTTTCCATGTGCCTCTGAGTTCGTTGTTGGATTGGAGAAGTCTTCTTTCCATTCCTCCTTTGAAAGCAATCTGTCCTGCAATATGTGGCTTGCTTCTCCCACCAAGATGCCACATGATGAAATTTCTTCCCATAGAACATACCTCTGTGTACCAACAACTCATAGCGCTATGGCCTCTCTTCTTGCAGCAGTGACAAACAAGGGATGTCTTGTTTGAGGTAGGCCTCTTGGTCTTCTTCTCCTTCTTGCCCTAAATGATTGGCTTGTTTCATATTTTGAGTGACAGTGCAGGCTAAGTCTTCAAGCTCTTCTCATTGCTTCCCTTATTCAATTCACTACAAGAAGGTTGTGGTGGTAATGGGCTTCCACCTTCACTTACAGCTGCTCTTTCTCTTGATGAGCAGACCAACTCCGACATGTCTTTTTCCTTCACAAAAATGGTCTTCAAGGTCATGGGATTTTCACCTCTGCCATCAAATCTTAGGCATTCATGCTTGACCCACTGTGTAGCTATAATTTTTCTCAAGATGCCTTGTCTTCTCTTTCCTAGCTCTTGTCCATCATATCCCATCTTCCTTAGGAGATTGGAGCCAATGCCTTTGATATGCTTTTCAAAATCACCAAAATGATCTTTAGAGAAGTCCAAGGAAGGTGAGGTTACCATAGTTGTCTCGGTCATGGTGTTGGCGTGTGCAGTGGCAATGGAAGGTGGCCTTGCTTCTCAGTGCTCTTGGACAATTGATTGGAGACTTGCCAAGGCCTCCTCCTTCTCTGTCAACTCTTGTTGCAACTGAGCCATCATCTGTGTGAGCCTATCCTCTTTCCAGCTATCCAATTAAATGACCTTCTCTCCCAAGTGTACAAGCTACATTTTGTGCTTGTCCTAATCTGTCATGATTGTAGTGAGGGATTCTTGGCATTCTTCAAATTTCTTC
The DNA here is from genome assembly GCA_009831015.1 of Picea engelmannii. NCBI lineage: Eukaryota > Viridiplantae > Streptophyta > Pinopsida > Pinales > Pinaceae > Picea > Picea engelmannii. Next base: position 225,055 of record ML812981.1, on the reverse strand, counting down.
TTTAGAAATGGCAATAGTTTGGTAGAGGTATCAAGGTGTTTCTCTATCTCTGTCATCCTTTTGTTGAACATCTGGGCTTGCTCCTTCAAGTGCTCGTTCTCTTCTTAAAGATGATCATTGTTGACCTTTATGTCTTCCAACTTTTCTTTGCTTGATTTACCCATGCTGAGGTCTGTAATGATCTCTTCAAATTTCTGGCAGTTGTGTCATGGTCAAAGATGCAGTTGTTATGATACCTTACAATCTATAAACAAGGGATTTATAGCCCACTTGCTTCACCAACACAGATCCTCCGAGTTTCATTCTCAGCATTGTACAAAGTTCTCTCTGCCTTCTTCTTCTTGGGTTGGCTGTAAGGTTTGTTCTCTGTGCAACCTCTGCTCTGGATGATTGGCTATCCCCTCTGTGTAACCTGCACACAAGAACCAACTAGAAATACAATAGCAATCCAGTCAATCACAAACAATGCTCTACAAATATTTTGAAGCTAGTGACCAGATACTGATCCTATGTGAGTTCCCTGCTCTTGGTGTAGCCTCTGCTCTTTTGATGGCTACAAGGCCTTCTCTATGCAACCAATGGAAACAAGCCACAACAATCCCTTATGTTCTATATCCCTCAACACGAACATAAGGATGGAATGTTTGTGTGATGGATTACCTTGTTGGTTACTTTCTTGTGGTGGCAAGGAAGTCTTCTTTGCCTTCAAGTGTGTTTCACTGCTCTATTTGTGGCTAGGTAGGACCAGTTCTAACTGTTATCACACAATCCCACACTTCTTGAGATAAATTCCTAAAGCTCAAGTGCGGCCTTGGTGAAACTAAGAGGGAGGCCATTGTCACCTCACCAACCCTCTTCTACACTTTAGGTAGGCTCTCCTCCGACTCAAGGGGGGCTTCCCTAGGGTAGGATTGTTGGGATTTTAGGGCAATGAATTCCAAGGTGATTTGAAGAGTAAATCCAACAAAATGGTTTTGAATTTGATTAAGAAAATAAGAGTGATGGAAGGACCAGAAACTAGTACCTTTTCATTAGGCATATGGGGTCAACTAAGGCTCCTCTTTTAGAAAGTTCAAGTGAAACTAAAATGACAAGTAGGATAGTCCACTACAAACCCTAATTAGTCACCCTAGTTGCTCAATAAGTTTCAAGAAGGTCAGGGGAAGATTTCTCCACTAGAATTCCTCCAATATCTTTGAGAAGGGATTTATCTAAGAAGGTAGAAGAGGGAATGCCACCATCACTAGAGAAGAACACCACATTTTCAACCATTCAAAATAAATTAGCACAAGGAAATGAAGAGGTTGCTTACTCATTAAATCACACACAACCATTCATCCATTGAACATCCATTCATTGAGAAGCATCCACAAGATAACATCTTTATGAGAGCGCTCTAGCTAGCCATCCATAGCACAAAGAAATAGAGAAAAGTCTCCAACAGATTTTTACCAAAAATGCTAAGGGATTTCTCTCCCAATCCAACCTTGACTCCAAATGAGGAAGTGCATCTCTATTTGTAGAGTGATGCTCAACTTCCTTTACATTGTACAATAAAATATTAATATTTCATGAACTACCCTAAAATTTAGCTTATGAAAAGTAAAATACACCCTTCTTCAACGAAGTCTAAATTAAAATAAAATTAAAGTGGTCAAGCCACTTGTACAATGGTCAAATGAAATAAGCCCTCAAAGAGTGGGATGTCTCCTTAAGAAAGAGAAAACATTGGCTCCAAGATACAATGTCCAGCCTCCAAAGGCCCTCCAAAGGATTTGTTTCTTTCACCAATCATGCAAGTAACACCTTCCTCCAAGGTGGACGTTGAAATCTTCAAAGGTCAAAACGTTTCCAGCAAGTCATGAATGAAATCCCTTCAAAGGTGGATTCTTCAAGAAGTCTTCAAAACATGCAAGTAAGCCTTCTACGCTTCCTCCAAGTATGGATATGTGGGCCTTGTTATCGCACAGTTTGTAGGAAAGGTCCAAAGGGCTTGAGTCAAGGTGTGAAACCGGCGTAACAGGAGCTTCCCCACCCACTATCACCTCGATGGGGGGCTCTTTCTATTTAGGAGGGCAAGTCCAAGGGAGACGTCCCTAAGGCAATCTGGGTTAAAGAAAGGCTAAAGGGTAAAGGCCAAGTCAAGAAAACCCCTTTCACAGATTGCTGCCCAAGAAGGGATAGTCAAAGAGATAAGACCACTGATGATGCACCTGTTTGCGAGACAAAACAAAGAAAAAAACTAGAATGTGCTTTGCAGTGGGTTAGTACTTCATGAAATCAATGACTATCTTCAAATGTATATATGAGCAATGAATAAATATAATTATTGACGAAGTCAATGATTATTAAACAGAGGGAAAAGTCACTTCTTCAATAA
>ML812981.1:197818-214796 GCA_009831015.1 Picea engelmannii | reverse complement strand
GGTGTTTTTCTTGAAGGAAGGTGTTACAACTAGGGTTTGCATGATTATTTCTTGATGAATTGTAAGTATTTTTCTGCAAAACTTCTTGATTGAATGGTTGTAGTCTTATTTCTTACATGTATTTATAATTTTTTGAATAAAAAACCCTAGGTGACAAGCACACAAGTAGGTCCTTGTCTCATGTTCCCTGATAGAAAAACTTTTAGCCATTGAAGAAGAAGAAGAGAGCCTAGCCATAGCTACACTAATTTTTTTTCTTCCCTTAAGCTAGCCGTACCTTTTGATTTCAAGAGGGAGAGGAAGTCCCAGGCCTAGGTTATCTACACCTAGGGCCGTTTTCTTTTAGGGTTTGATGAAAGAGCCTTGCCTTACTCACTCTTTAAACCCTCTTGTCTTGACTTTGTTTTTCATTTGAGCTAGTTGTTTGCCGGGAAGGAGGAGAGAGCACGAGGCCTTGCTTTAGCAACACCGGAGTGAGCCTCTCTCCCCTAGGGTTACGATTTTGAAGCCCTGCTTTAGCAGCACTTCAAAACTTATCCCTCTAGTCCTCTAAGTCTCATCCCCTTCAACTCTTGTGTCCTTCATGATTGACTCCATTTAATCCGAAGGCACTGATCTCAGACCTCCAGCGTTGAAGTAGAATTGGATCTAAACACTCTCAAACTCTTTTGAATTGAAACCTTAACTACACTAACCCTAACCTACTAGCCCTAAGTTGCTGACGTCATCTTTGAACATTTCATCTTTATTGCAGCAACGTTTCATCTTGTGAGCAATTGAATGGTAATTGAAGGCATTAATTGAGTTAAGAAGTGATTTGTCATATTGAATGTTGTATCATTCTAGTATTTATTGGTGAAGTGACATTATTGCTATTGCTATTTTGTAAACATTGACTTCGTCAAACATTTACTTTCAAATTGCTCATATTGAATATCAGATAGTCACTAATTATTATGAAGTACTAACCAAGATTGCACGTATCAGTTTCCTTGTTGTATTGTCTCAAGCAGGTGCTTTTCTTTTCTTTGGTTGTACTCTATTATTGGTTGTATAGCCGGGACTATCTGATCGGCGGTAATCTGTGAGGGGGAAATTTGTCTTTGTACTATTAGCCTTTGCCCTTTCAAAACCCCAGGTTACTGGGGACGTCTCCCCTGGGCCTAGCTTCCCTAAATAGAAAGAACCTCCCCATTGTGGTGACATTAGGTGGGGAAGGTTCCTGTTTCGCTAGTTTGACCTACTATTCTTTAGCCTTTCTTGTGTTTACAAACTATGCGATAACACAACCAAAGAAAAAGGAGAGGGGAAAGAATTTTATCGAATTTTGGAGTTTCCGCTTGAGCCTGGAACTCTTGGGCTATGGGGTTCTCTTTGATGTGAAGAAGAGGGAGAATGCCTTATTTAAAAACTTCTTGGACAGAAAAGAGGAAGCAACCAAGCTGCTTTGCCTCTCCAAGAGAATGATCCTGCATGCAACACTGATACCTGCAAATTTCTGTACTTGGTGTTTTTCTACACAAAAAACTTCAATAGCATATTAGTTTGAACAAAAACACACATGCAATGAAATATTTAAGTATAGATTGACAAGTAAATTAGATAGTAAAAAAACTAAGAAACTTACTCCATCTAGATAGTAATATCCCTATGATTAGCCAAGTAGCAAAGACAATATACATAAAATCAATGTAACATCACCTCATGTATATCCAACATTCATCCACACATTTGAGTCCACACACCAAAGATAGCTCCAAAGTCTTTATTATTCCAAAGAAAGATTCAACAATGATACAATAGCTGCCCAAAACCGAACTAGTTTGAGGAGAGGTCGACCTTGCTTATATAGCAATTGGGATGACAATTCCAAAGTATAGATGCTCTAGCGTTTAGGTTTAGTGTTTAGGAATGCGTGGTGATGAGGGAGTGGCGCACTAGTGAATGGGTAGATGCGTGGGATGAGTGTAGTGATGTGGAGTGGATAGGAGATAGGTGGAGTGGAAGAGTAGTGGATAGGGAGTGAAGTGAGGTAGGAGTGGAGTGAATAGGAGTGAAGTGGGAGTTTAAGGAATGCGTGGGCCTTTGGGATGCACGCCCATGCTCTAGAATGCGCCAACTAGGAAGGTGGGGTCGAGTTCCCACATTGGGATCTCCCCCAAGTCCATGTCATCTCGACTAAGTTGACCTCACCTTTAGCTAACTCGCCTGGGCTTCCAGTTGACTGGGAACAGAAGAAAAACATGTTTCAAACATGTTCCCCAGTTCTCCTAAAAAATAGGAGATTAATTTAATTACCCATTTTCTGTAACTTTCGAGTAATTTTGATTTTTTAGTGATAATAATCACTTTTTTGTTTCGAAAGATGGGAAATAGGGGTTTACATGATACTATGGACTGGAAAACGACCATAAATATGGCATCTGACAATGTTTGATGCCATATTTTTACAATTTATTGACTCAGGATTAAAAAATTTCATTTTTGCGGGAATTTAATTAATTCACTAAAACTTAAAAAAAAACCTATCAAACCTAGCCGCAATTTCCAAATGACTCAATCAAGATTCCCTAGTATGAGTTCATATACATTTAGACACTAGACATTGGATTTTCCATACCAAGACCTGATCACCAGCACATACTCCAGCTCTAGAGTTAGTCTTCTGAGTGAAAAAACTTAGAAATTATTTAATCGCTCACGAAGGCAAGCAGAAAAAATAATTAACAAGTAAAAAAAGCACTCCAGAGTACATGCTCACTCCTAGGTCTTAGGTGGCCAATATCCTTTTACAATATCTCATACTCAGGACATTTATTACAATGGTGGAAATGCGGAAAAAAGTGGTCTTTCAGAAGACCGGCTGAACTCTGAACTCTATCATAAGAGCATTGATTGTTCATTCTTTGGCGGCTCTTCAGAAAATCCAGCTTGTGCAAACTGGTGGATAACAAGTAGTAGAATTGATGTTTTGAGATCATCATCATCAAACAGACCTTAAAGAATATCACCACACCAAATGTAGCTTGGAACTCTGTAGTACTTCAAATCAGCTGGAAATGATCTTAGGAAGTATATCATAAATCTGCTTCTATGGAAATTGAGTGTTTGTTACAGGATTTGGGCATATCCAATCAATGTTGACAAGGCCAAAATGCAGAAATTATTTGCCTGATGAAGTGTCTATCTCTGATAGATACAAGACCTGCCCCAGGTTTTCCATTTCAGATCATATGCCCCTGCCCTAGTAAAGGTTCACGGACTGATCCCTTTGATTATTGTTCAAGCTTAGAACGCTGTTGCAATATTTTGAAATAGTCCTCAAAATGTGTGTGAGGGCCTCAACTCAAGGGTTCGCCCAAACTGGGAAGTGATGTCAAAACAAAGGCCCCCAATGCTTAGGACAGCTCATCAAATGGACCAATAGTTCAGCATCCATGTTATGATTTCATTTGCCAAATCATCCACTAGCTATATGAATCCTCCTATGGGTGCTTTCAAGAGATGACTTGTTTTAATAATTCCTTGGGTCTACTTTTAAGTCTGCCTTTAACCCTTTCCCCTTTGAGCGTTGGATTCTTATCAACAACAAGCTATTATCATTGTTACAAGTCCACTTCTTAACGCCTCCATACATTTCCTTTGGTCAGATGTAACAATTCCAGATTAGAAGGGTTTGGAAAAGCTTCTGGACGGATACTCTCTACAGCAGTCTAGCAACTTTTAAAGAAGTAGAACCAGACCTTCCAATCCGAATTGCTTCCACCTTTATCTTCAAATGTTTTTCTAAGGTTTGCTGCTTATATTTCTGAAACATTTCTCTAGGACATGCTATAGGTATAATTTTGTAAACTTATTTCCTGTTGTGATGACAATGTTGATCAATAGGTGGCTGCCATACCTTCAGGAGATACTTTCAATTGTAGCCTTGCTACAGGAATCTGCTAGACGTATCGTTTTGGATAGGTTCCCATAGAGTATTGCCTTTCTTGAAAATGTATCCATAATAATGTTCTTCATGCTAGGCAGCCAATGGGGTCAAAATTATCCACAGCACTGATACTCCACAAATAGTTTCTCTACAAGCTTAAGAATTGCCCCAATGCCTTGGGTGTTCCCTCCATAGTTTCATCATTGCTTGCAATCTAGAACTCTGCCATCTGTCACCAATCTGCGATTCTGATCTTTAAGTTTATTAATAGAGTACTGCGCCTTAACTCAGGGTATAAGAAAGGAAACCAATTCAATGAAGGTATACATCCCCACCAATAAAAAGCCCATATGCTACTTGCTGAGCAAACCCTCTGAGTTATGTGTTGAAAACCATACGTGCAATCATCATACAGAATGGTGGATAACACTAACCACCAATGCCATGCCTCTGGGGTCTTCAAACTGCCTGCGACTTGGTACAGCCACCGAGCTTTATGTCAAACTCAGCAATGCTTCCACTCGGCAAGAACTTTTTAATGCTAGAAATGCCTCAAAGAATGTTTTGCTACTAAAGAAAGAAACTTGGAGATAACTTCCATGGAGTGAAATAGACTTTATTATGGTTCAATTGTAGCATGTACACATATATATCATTGCTTATTTTTCCTGTCTGGAAATCGCTAAGTTTGTAACCAATGCAAGAATACTTCACATCGAAGACGAGATGCTCAAGGTTGAAGGCTCAAACTGGATTGTTTGCTCTTCGCATACATTTCAGTCCACTGCGATTTACACAAAGTACGAGTAGGATTTTTATAGGAGTTTTCCAATTATGACTCTAAACTGCTATCTTATACAGTTCCAGTATCCATTTCCGTAGCATATCTAACAGCTAGTAGCCAATGTAGGACTGAAGTAAGAATAATTACTGCGATGATATCTAGCATGTCTTGATCTTCATCTATCTGTGTCCGAGGTTGATGTGAACCTTGCCAACTGAAGTATAACATCTAGTGAATTATATCTCAGTTTATAATGAATATTAGCGTGTCTAAAGCTCATCCGTCTTGGGAGTTTGAGACTTCAATAGGTAGAGACAAGAGGATTGGGCACAACGATTCGGGTAGAAAAACGCCCAGGTAAGGAAATAAAGCCGCCTAGACAGTGAAATCGCCCCATCTATGAGATGAAACACCCAAGCAAGTAATTTAATTTTCCAGGTAAGGGAATAGAGCTGCCCAGCCAATGAAATCACCCCAGCTATGAGATGAAACACCCAAACAAATTATATAATCGCCCAGGGAGAGAGGGAAGGTGGCTATGAGTTATGTGCGGTTTGTACAGCCCCCGTATGGCCTCGTGAGTGAGAATGAGCAACACAACTGATAAGAATTCGACCAACAGTCAAATAAAATGTCGAGACTATGAAAACTCGACCCAGGTATGGAATTACAAATCAGGTAAAAGAAATTTGACTCGGGCAAGAGAGATTGCAACCTGGAGGAGTGATAAGTAAGCCCACAAATGGAATACGCTGAATTAGAAACTCCCTAAGTAAGTGCAATAATCAAATCTTGTGAGACACTGATCTCTATGCAGATTGGAATGGACGGTAGGTATTTCTGAGCTGTTTGTGTTCACCAATCTCATGGAAAATAGTTCTCTGACTAGACGAACAGAAATACAAGTGGCCATTTTCAATTGCCACCATTAACACACTCACACTATCACATTGAACAAGATAAGAGCACATTTCACACAGAATTTAAACATAGATATATTACCAATTACTCAAGCACATCCATTAAACCACCATTGAGTAAATTCATCATGAAAGACAGATTGTTTACCCTAGAAACCCAAATGGGAAAACAAGCTTCAAGTGCAGCTCAGTTCTTCATTTTCTGCAATCTCTGGTATGATGCATTCATGGATTTCAATGCCTCTTCTTCTCTTGGTCAAAAGACCCCTTGAGAATGAGAGTGAAGCAAGAAATATGGAGAGTTGGGAGGTGAAGGGAAGGCCAACAACCATGACCCTTCATTTTCCATTCCTCAGCCTTCTCTTCTATTTTATTTTTTATTTTTCTTTATTTATTTTTCTCTCACATTTGTCTCTTTCAACTTTACATTTACATTGTATTTTACATAGTTTGCTAACCTTTGTTAATTGCCGAATTTCCTTGTAGGTACTAAATCTTACACCCATTCATTGGTTCAAATCCATTTTGAATCATGTGGCCTCATAAATAAAACCCCTAGTGGGTTTATCACCATCCACCATTCACAACACTTTCACAAGAGGCTCACTAAATTGTACCATTTATTTTTCCTTTTTCCAAAAAACTTTGTTATTGATGTCTTTCCCTTTAGCCTTTTTGCTCCACTGAGATGCATTCCAATCATCACAAGAAAACATCTTCCACAAGTTGGCTCTATAGTCAAGCATGGATTGCAGCGTAAGAAAATTCATTGCAAATCATGTAATCGCTGACTGAACAAGCTCTTTACCCTAAATGTTTTTCTCCATAATATAAAAAAATGAGAGGAGCAATCCACACAAAACTTGTGTTGATTGTTCTATTCACCAATGTAATTGTATAAATATAATCATTCCATTTTCCCAAAGAGAGAAAACGGCACTAGTCTCTCTTACTTACAAGTGATACAAAACCCTAAATCAACTCCCTCTCTCTCCCAACGATTTTGTGATAGCTTTAGGATCTTGCATCTTGCATCCTCATGGTCTAACGCTTTGCATTACTCGCTTGGAATCATCTCTAACATAGTCATTGCTGCAATTTCTGCATTTTCAGCCATGCATTTTCAGCCATTATGGTTTGCTGATTTGCATCTAATTGACATAGTTTCGTGCTCTTTTCTCATGTAACCATTGGTTAATGGTTTAAAAGTCTTTTTCTTGGTATTTGGCATATTTTCCATTGGTTATATTGTTGATTTAGAGCTAATTCATTGTTGCTGTTATAAAACTGTTATTGCTGAAGTATACTATCTTTGTTTCAAGTTTTCTTACAACAATCTTTTTCTCTTTGATAACTAGAGTATCAGCCTTTTTCTCTTTTATTTTAGCTAGTGTTACAGGGCATCTTACTTACTTTTCAATAGCCATTGTTGATTGTTACTTCCTTCGCACATATACAATCTACTTGCCTTGTTTAATTCATCCTAACATTGCCCTTAACCCTGACCTAGCTAATCAAGTGACCAAGATAGAGGGTCGTAGACTTGCCTTTAGCTTGCTATAGGATCCCTTGAGGCTGCAAGGGAAGCCTCCCTTTTGTTGGATCCTTATCCATCACTAAAATGAGGGAAGTATTTTCCTAGGTGACAGTGGCAATTACTTCCATATGTTATACTGATTTAGTATCTTGTGAAGGCTTGCACAAGTGCTAGATTTTGTGATAACACTAGGTACAACTCATACATAAAGAATGGCAATGTGTCAGCCATTTCCAACCTAAGTTTATGCCGACAAGTCTACTTATGAAAGTAGTAATAATAAAGTTAATATGAAAGTAGTAATAATAAAGTTAACATGTATAAAAAGGAAAAATGTCCAAAGAAAAATAGCCATCAACCAATGAAAGGCTATAATTTTTCGACACTAATTTCACCTAGAATTTGTCAAGGTGATCTGAGATATGGGTTGCAATATACAAACAGGGTATATATAGGATAAATTTAAACAAATATTAATAGTATTAATTATCAAGGCATCAAGGATGGTTATAACTAGATAACATCAATATTATTTATGAGAAATACGTGTCACATGACTATCTTATAATTTATTGAAAGGTTTGATGATAATATGAATATAATTCAAAGTTCAACCTACTGTAATGACCACCAGTCAACTTAATATTCAGTCTTCCAACTTTTTTGACACCTTTGTTGTTGAGTGTTATTCCGTCTATGTAAGGAGAATCACCATCTCTGATTGGCCACATGCATTTGTTTCTCATAATGAGCTGCTTAGTTTATTACACATGGTAATAGTCTTACAGATATGGATATGGAATCTGGATGTGCCAATTTTTAAGAAAAAATAATAGTCTTAGTGACTAGAATACAGATATGGATATGGATGTGCCAGATTTTAAGAAAAAATAATAGTCTTAGTCACTAGAATACAGATATGGATATGGATGTGGATGTGCCAGTTTTTAAGAAAAAATATTTTATGCATTTCCATCTGATTTTGCCTATTTTCACCCTTGCAATACAAATCAGCAAACTTTCATATCTTGTTGCCAATGTTCATGTTTCCATTATTGTGCATGAATTTATATTTTGAATATTTATATATTTTTAAAATTTACTTTCTAAATTAAATTTTGAATATTGTATATATTTTTTAATTTTTTGAGTGGACTCTAAATTGAAGGGCTTGTGGAGTCCAATCCGATTACAAGTCGTGCAACTTTTCTGTGCACCGAGCACAATCCTCTGTGCATGGATATCAGTCAACCAAGCCCTCCCTCCTCGGTTGGTAAAGTTCAGAGGTACCAAGAAGCCAATGGAAGATCCCTTTTCTTACCTATCTTCCCCAGAGAAATCATTGAAGAGGCATTTCCAGCTACCTGTATCCCGAAATAGAAGGAATGATGGAAGAAGAGTAAAAGACATGACTTGTAAGTTGTAGCCAGAAGCCTATATGTGATAGTCGCACATCCTACAAGAGGGATGTCCTAGCCACCCATTGTTGAAGGTTCCTACCAATTTCGCAAAGAATCCAATCTTGAAGTGCCTTGACAGGGACAGCAATGCTAAATGGGAATACCTATATAGCGAATAATGCGCATTGACCAAAGGAATTTCCTTTTCATATTAAACCAAACAGGCAATTGTTGTTGCCCTATAAGAAGAACCTCTGCCTTTTCTTTGCTCATGAGGCTGCAACAGCTATAGAAAAAGTGTCGAGGCAGCAAAGTGTGCCTCTCATGATTCATGGGATAATTCTGGAGTGGGCGTCAAATCATCAACAAAAGCGTATTTAATAAACTGCTTGCCATTGGGAAGAGATATCCCTTGTATTCATCCTTGTACTCTAGCAATTTCAAGTAGATATCCTAGAGCATCTGCTGCATAAGACATAGATAAGACTAATAGTAGTTAAATGTTTCCATCGCATGTCTCTTCTTCATCACCACTTACATCTGTATAGTATTCTACAAGTTGATGGTTAATTCCTTGGTATAACTAACTATGGTTTATCAATATCTTTGGGAGCCACTTTTTCCTACCTGTTACAAAATTTACATCCACGTGCATATTGGTTCTAAAATTTAACCAGTAGTTAAACTATCCAATAGCATTCTCTCTATAAATATCAGTGTTCCACGAGGACGCATCCCCCAGGGTGGGGGTCGCGTGCCCCACATTTCCCACGTTCTCGAGACGGGGGGACTCCAGGGGGACGTTTCCCCACGTCTCTTTTTTGGGGAGACGCGGGGGACGCGACTCCCCAAAGGGCGATTCCAGGATGTCCCCCCCTTGAAAAGGGGGACTTCTAGACGTCCCCCCAAAAGGGGGACTCCTGGATGTCCCCCCAATTTGTTTTTGCCTAATAAGACTTAAAAAATAAAAAATTAAATTAAAAAACAAATATATATATAAAAAAATATTTAAACACAATTAATTTGTTAAATAATAATTTTTAAAGGCAATAACTTATAATTTAAAATAATAAAATATTAAAACACAATAGCTTATAATTTTTCATATGCCATCTTATATCTTATGCCCATTATATAATTTTATAAATTTTAAAACACAATTAATTAATAAGTATTTTTCTTAGTACTAATTAATTAGATTCTAGAATGATGAATGATGAATTTAATTTTTAAGTTAATGAATCCATATTTATTATTTTACTATTTATGTTTCAACTTTCATTTATGATTTATGAATCAATGTATTTCATTACTGAATTTGAATTGAATTTTGAATCATGTTTAATAGTTTATAACTTTATATCTTTTACAAATTTGAATTTTCAATTTACTAATTTAGTAGTATTTAGTATTTTAGTATTTACTAATGAATTTGCATGAAATGAACATTGAATTGTTATTGTTGAGATTTATCATATTATCATTATTATTTTTATTTTAAAATTTTATTTTTTATATTATATATGTGACGTCTCCATCACGCCACACCCCGCACCTGCCTCCCCCATCCCAGAGACTTGAAACATTGATAAATATAGAAAACAGATTGTTTTAGAGTAGTAAGTGTTGCTACAACATCATTCCAACAATTTCCAAATAAACCTCAGAGAAATGTACTTTGATCCTATTGCCATGTAAGATCACGAGATTAACAACAAAAATTTGAAAAAAAATCACCCAAAAGCATTCATGCTTTTACCCTTGAAAATCATTGAAAAATTTAAGGTTTCGAGGTCTAAATAATGTTCATTGATTGATGGTAAAACCACCATTGCTTTTCACCATTTTGAACTAAGGAATGTTTTAACAAACTCCAGTCTAGGTTAATTTCTTGTGAGCCTTTGTATTAATAGTCATCTCATTACAGGCTGCCCCAGAAAGTAGCTGCAATGAAATCATGGAGGAAAACATGGTGTTCCTTGGGTTCCTAGCGTTTTTTGATCCCCCAAAGGAGTCAGTCAAGGAGGCTCTTTGGCGTCTCGCTGAAAAAGGTGTCAAGGTTAAGGTTTTGACAGGAGACAATCTTCCAGTCGCAATAAAAGTTTGTAAAGAAGTCGGAATACGCACAACAAATGTTATAACTGGACCTGAGCTTGCATTACTTGAAGACGAAATGTTCCATGAAGTTGTTCAAAAGGTCACTATTTTGGCAAAGCTTACACCTGTACAAAAGCTGCAAGTAGTTGAATCGTTGAAAATGGGAAATCATATTGTAGGTTTCCTTGGTGATGGAATCAATGATTCCTTAGCTCTCAAAGGTGCAGATGTGGGAATTTCTGTGGACTCAGGTGCATCTGTTGCCAAAGATTCAGCTGATATAATTCTATTAGAAAAGGACCTCAATGTCCTCGTTGCTGGAGTTGAACGTGGACGAATAACCCATGGAAACAGCATGAAATACATAAAATTGGCAGTCACTGCCAACTTTGGAACTGTAGTTTCTTTGTTTATTGCAACTGCTTGCCTTCCATTTGACCCCTTAACTCCAATGCAGCTTTTGACACAATACCTCCTTTATGATATCAGCCAACTCTTCATTCCTTGGGACAAAATGGATCCAGAATATGTTAGAATTCCTCACAAGTGGTCAGCACAAGACATAGCCACTTTCATGTTGTGGAATGGTCCTGCGAGCAGCATTTTTGATATTGCTACATTCTTCTTTATATGTTGGTATTATGATACAGCTACAGTGGCAAAACAAGAATTCTTTCATGCAGCATGGTTTGTGGAAGGGATTGTTATGCATATTCTTGTCATCCACATGATCAGAACAGAGAAAATTCTTTTCATTCAACGAAATGCGTCATGGCCAGTAATATGTGTGACTGTGGTGATATGTACAATAGGTATAGCATTTCCATATACAGTGATTGGCAAAACAATGGCTATGGAATCCCTGCCATTCTCCTATTTTGGCTTCTTGGTTGTAATTATATTGGGCTATATTTTTGTAGGCCAACTGGTCAAGACGGCCTACATTTATGTTTATAAGAGATGGCTGTAGTGAGTCTATTTGTTTCAAGGGAGAAACAGCTCCCTTGATGTCGTCTTATAACAAACGGGAATGTTCCCTACATGTACATTTTTGGCTTGAGGAGATAATTCTGTTGACACATATCGAAAGATAATGGTTTTTGTCTTTTATATCATTTGCTTGTCTAATGAATATATAAATTACCGGTCTTTGCAGATCCTTGTATACGCTTTTCATGTGCTGTTGTGCATTTGGTTTCACAATCCTGCCATACAGCTAGTTTCCTTCCATCTATTTACCGGTGATTCCACCTCAGTTTTAATTTCACTCGGTGCTTCTCTCTATCATAGTAGTCTGCAAAATAACATACGACTCTACAGATCAGGTGCTAGATTTTTTCAATTTCCCAAAATAGCGATCCTAATTTCAATTTCATGTCTGCTTAATATTGCCAACTTGCTGATAAATTTCCCTTCTCTCCTTGGCCGTCCAACTGATATCCTCCATAGGGACAACCGACCCTCCTGACTTGAGACAGTGTTCAGACTAGTCTCTTTTCTACATCGTATCCAGAGCTTCGCTGACTCAGTGAAGGGGCGAGACCGGTACCCATACTTGGCCTATTGTTCTTCAAAGACCATTTTCCTCTCTAGCCCTTTGGGCGGGCTCAAGGTTGGTTCGTGGGGGTTCCGGATCTTTTAGAGTCCGTGGGCATTCAGATGGACCGTCTCCCTCCGTTCAGATATTAGACTTAGTGCCAAGCGTTCCCTCCGGTGCTATACCATTTTCCTATAGCATTTTTACAGAGCTATTGCCTTGAGATGATCAAGTAGCCAACCTGGGCCAGTTCTGTATCAATAAGAGTAAAAACCTCCCAAACTTTAACTTCAGCAAAACAGGTTCAAGAAACCATATTAATATTTTCCATTGTGTCCTTTAATGGAGATTATGTCAAGGTCACCCGAAAATCTGTGCTACTTTTAAAAAATAACTTGACAATCTTTAAGAAGAAACTGACCCAGTTCACACATCCTAGGAGTTTCAATTTCGCTTCGGCCACAAATTGGGTGGTTTAATGTAGGAAAAAAAGGAACATCAAGGCAGTGAGAGGCAGTAAATAAAGCTGCCAAGAATAAGTCCTAAAGTATATGTCACATCACCCTGATGCTGTTTTTTCCCGGGGCTGAGAATGGGTTACAATCTTTTAACTGTCATTTGTGTCTCTTTGCATTCTGGCATGCTGAACCCTAAAAGACCTTTGTTTGTCAGTCAACAGTCATAGTTTATTTTATTGTAAATATGCATACACTTGATTTGTAGTTTATTTTATTGTAAATATGCATACACTTGATTTGCCCCTTGCTTTAAGTGAGCAGATTTTGTAGTCAACAGTCATAGTTTATTTTATTGTAAATATGCATACACTGGATTTGTAGTTTATTTTATTGTAAATATGCATACACTGGATTTGCTTTAAGTGAGCAGATTTTGTATTACTCTGTTTAGAGAAATTCGAGCATGTAACTGTACGCAATGGGCTTTTATGGGTTAATTCAAGGGCATTCTCCAACAAAGTATATACCATAAGATCCTGCAATGACGTAGCAAGTGAAATGCAGCATAGAATAATCCATTTGAGTGTTGTTTTTCCAATATGGAATATTTCCAATATGGAATATTTCCAATATATACAACATAAAAATGGACATAATGAAATAATAATAATGCAAGATATAAATGAAATCTTTGTGGAGAGTATTGTAAGTTTAGAATAGCAAGTTTATATAAACTAGCATAGCCACATAATTGTGGCTGATCAACGTTGAAAGGTTGATAAGATGAAACTTAAAAGAATATATTAAATTTTATTATTAATTAACAAATAAACGGTTGGGCTTCATTTATCTG
Organism: Picea engelmannii; assembly: GCA_009831015.1. Taxonomy (NCBI): domain Eukaryota; kingdom Viridiplantae; phylum Streptophyta; class Pinopsida; order Pinales; family Pinaceae; genus Picea; species Picea engelmannii. The sequence goes on along the minus strand of ML812981.1, from coordinate 201,279 downwards.
GTGTTAATATTTTAATTTTTGTTAATCTTTAGGTGGCAATCAGTTAGCTATCAAAGTAATTTTTAAATATGATTAGGTAAATGTAAAATAGTAAACACATAAACGGATATCTTTATAATAGCTAGGAAGTTAATGATTGAAATCACAGCCATTTATTTTGTGTGACTACTAAGAATATTCCAGCCATATTTAATCCTGTCCATAGAAAACTTATTAAACACTAAACCATATATGAGCCTGCTCACATAGCAGGCAGGCTCACATATATGTGAGCAGGCTCACATATATGTTCTATAAATATTTATTTATACTAAAATTATTTATGTTCTTGAAATATAACACACAACCTGCTCACATATGTGTGAGCCTGCTCACATATGTGTGAGCCTGCTCACATATATGTGAGCCTTTGATACTATTAAAGGAAAATAATTTTTTTTGAAAATTTAAAAAAAATATATTAAAAAAACAAGTGTACATATATTCTAGAAATAGAAGACAATATAAGAGTACTCGTGATATTTGAGACTAAGTGATATTTGAGACTAAGACTTTACTATATTTTCAAAATAAATTTCATTTACTATTAAAATTCCTAAAGCAAGAAAGACAAAAATAAATAAATAAACAATTGTGACTTGAATGAACTCCATTGACATTCTTCATGAAAACATTGTCATGACAACTTTGTTGTTGTCACTGAGATGTGAAATCTAGAACTAGACGTATAAAAATCTCAAACATAAAACAAATCCACTTTTGAAACTAATACAGGACTAATAGTAATAAAATAAAAGAAACAGTTGTTGTGGAATATCATATAACCCATAAATTAAGTACATTGAGTAGAAACTTTCACTAGAAGCTATGGATGACAACTCAAAAAACTTTAAGGTAGTGTGGATATTGCAGTCTCTTTCCAAACAACTTACAATTATACACTTCACAAAATAGGGAAAAAAGTATGACTAACTCACATCAGTTTTATCTCAACATAATTCCATTAACTAATGAAAAATTATAATTAACCCAAAAAATTATAATGACTAGCACAAAGTACTTTATTGAATAAAGTTATCTTTAAACATAATATCATCCCATTGTCTTAAATTGCTTCACTCAAAAGTAAATGTAGTGTTCAAAAGTAAATGTAGTGTTGAAGGTTGCAATATTGCAAGGCCTTGAGGTGTCCTCTAAACTAAACACCTCATTTGCTTTAATAAAATCAAAGTATTAATTTCACCATTTCATTATTCAATTTGCATCATTATAGAAGTCCTGGAAATAAAAAAACAACCTTAAAAAATGTATACAAACTAAATCACTATTGACAACCAGCTATCCATGGTCTTTATCATCAATTTGCTTCCATTTATATCCCTTCACACAAAGTTCCCTTTCTATCTCATATCATATCTTCTTGGTTTAATTCTTGTTTGATTTTTTATTGTTTAAGACCTTTATATATCTTATAGTAGTATGTAGCTTGCCTCATTCTTCTCTCTCCTTTATTGAAAATATATTGAATATGTCATGCCCTTTTCATTTGTAATATATAATTAATTACTTTGTGTATTTATTATTTTTTATCATGTTAATAATTTTAATCTTTATTTTTATTGTTAAAATATATATTTTTCTAATTTATAAATTAATTGATCATTTATTAACTTATTTTTAAATCTTTCCCTATATTAATTAAACGTTTTATACCCCTCTTAATTATTTTAAACTTTTTATACCCCTCTTAATTATTTAACTGATATTTTTTTATATTTATTTCCACTCTAAATTAAATAACATATCATTTTCCTAATTTATATATTAATTTATCATTCCTTAACCTACTTTAAATCTTTCCCTTTATTAATAAACTTGTTGCGTCCCCTTCTAATTATTTAACCCTTCTAAATTCTTTAACCGTGTTTTTATATTCATCTCCACTTTAAACTAATTTTAATAATATAATTATTCTTATGATGATATATTAGCCACTATGTTATATTTTCCATTTTTATTCTCTCCCCTCTATTCTAAATATAGTAATATAGTTTTATAAACATTAATTATTTAATTATTATACTATCGTCATCTTTATATATTTAAAGATTTTACTCCCTCCTCTTTCTTTGTTATTATTAATATTACTTTATCCATTAATTTAATAATATAAATGTAACATAATGTAATATTTTAATATGCCATCAATATTATTAAGAAAATAAGTTGAGTTTGAATTTTCTTGTGATTATGCATAAAAAAAAATTGAATGGGGAGAGAGGAGCTCTTAGAAAAAGGGAAAAAGGTGGAAAAAGATTTTTGGGGGTTGGACAATAGAAAAGGAGAGCCAAGTCCATGATAGACAAAACTATCCATGAATTAAAGCTTGTAGACCTTGAGAAAAAGCCAAGAAACCATGAAGAATGATGTTGCAGCTTGAGATAACATTCCAGACCTTCTATGCATACATTGAATAACACGAAAATGAGTAATTTATAAGGTATTATACAATAGAGAATGAGGTGATCCTTGTGTTGTGGTGATCCTTGTGTTGTGTGGGGTAGGTATGTGGGTGCCTTAGTGTAGGGGAAAACCTTCAAGGCTTGAAACCATTACAACAAAATACTCATTATGAGATCAACATGTCGCTTTATGGGAATAGAACTTAGGTGGGAACGATAATGCTTCATCCCACAACCACTATGGATAGACCCAATTGACAAGTTATTATCATATTTTGTTTTTATTATTAGTTTATTTATTCATCACTTCAACCATATCCAGTTTTTAAAATATTTTGTGTATTATTAATTGGACTTAAATGACTAGTTCCATCTCCTTCCTATTTATTCTCATTGGTGGTACTCGTCTATCATTATATACTTTGTTCAAATTCATTGATAATGGGTGGAGTGTTGACTCGAAACATTGGGAACATATCTAAACTCTAATGTAGTTTAAAGTCCAAAATTACTCCATTATTATGACAAACTATGAAAACCTACATACTCAACATTCTCCAATGCCAAATCCTCCCACTAAATGAGGTTTTTTAGGAATACCTTAGTCCTCAACTTCTTCTCTTGAGTTTCCAAAATGCATTTTTGAATCATAATTGTTACGGAAAACTAAGTCCTATGGCTATGGGTCAGGGCCACAACAGAGTAGTGCCCTAAACAACTTCTCTCAACTCTAAGTAGGAAGTTAATTAAAAGTAACTACTTGCAATAACTTGTTGAAATAATGTAACTGCGAAGAGCATTCTTATTATGATTTTGTTATTGGATTAAATCCCCATTGCGGATTAATCATGTCATTATTATTATTATTATTATTATTGGATTAATCCCCATTGAGGATTAATCATGTCGGTAATTGTATAAGGACCAAATCCCCTTTTGCGGATTGGTCATTGGACAATTACAAAAGACAGAATAAGAAGTCGGCCCCAACAATTATAA